>JAKTWD010000535.1:0-102004 GCA_030581935.1 Metschnikowia corniflorae | reverse complement strand
GTTCCTATACAGGTCAGACCAGGTCGTGGTCGTGACCAGATCTGGGAACGATCCATGACAATTTTTTTCAAATTTAGAAAAGTGTCTCAGTTCTTTGGACTGACACGACTTGCAGAAGCGGAGAGGGTAAGGAGATGGAGACTGTTCGCCGAGTTTATTGTTCGAGAAGAAAGGATGCGGAATCGGGCATTGTGCTTCAACCACTTCTGAGACGCAAGTTGAAGAAGTTCTTGGAGCATACTCGGGTCAGAACGGACTGACACGACTTGCAGAAGCGGTGAGGGTAAGGAGGAGAGAGTAAGGCTTGGGAAAGTCGGGCTCTTTCACTACTCAGTAGATTTTGTAGCTTCAGGTGGGAGCCTCCTATAATACAATTGATTCTTTAAAAAAAAAAAACTCAGTACCTTTTCCAAGATGTGTTATAGGTTTTTCTATAGAAGTATAGATTTTGTAGCTTCAGGTGGGAGCCTCCTATAATACAATTGATTCTTTAAAAAAAAAAAAAGAGGGAATTTTGTAGCTTCAGGTGGGAGCCCCCTATAATACTTCTGAGACGCAAGTTGAAGAAGTTCTTGGAGCATACTCGGGTCAGAACGGACTGACACGACTTGCAGAAGCGGAGAGGGTAAGGAGGAGAGAGTAAGGCTTGGGAAAGTCGGGCTCTTTCAATACTCAGTGCCTTTTCTAAAATGTATTATAGGTTTTTCTATAGAAGTATAAATTTTGTAGCTTCAGGTGGGAACCTCCTATAATACAATTGATTCTTTGAAAAAAAAAACAAGTTCGAACGGCACACTATGGCATATGGCATAGGGCCGAAGAAGGATGTGAACTGTTTTGAGAAACTTGGTATTTTTTTTTTCGCTTGCTCAGTTATCTTTTCAGAAATAGTTTATAGTTCTCACTTTCAAATTTGTGGATTGTCCGGGTCTCGCTAATCTAGTCTTCCTGTAACATGATTAGTCTTTTCTCTCCACTACAGATTCAATCAAAAATACGAGGACGAAAGTTACATCACCTTTCATGAAAAATTTGAGAAGGCTTCAATTCTGTTTGCTTCGGATCCAACTCCTTCTATCCCTCCCTCAGCGTTGTACTCGTGCCACTACCATCTAAGTAGATCAAGCCTATCTTTCTAAGCCCAGAGAGATTTAAAGAATTTGCCTATTCCTTTGATAATCAATTCCAAAAAAATAAGAAGATAGGGAATGGAGCGATGCGAAAGATCACCTATGCATCTGGCCAATGACAACGTAGAAAGCCCACTGTCTAATCCCTGGTTGTTTTCGTGAAGTTAAGCAAAGTAGAATCTGCATAGGTTGAATCTCCAAATTTTGAAAGAATTGCTCGCCTCTTCATATTGCACCTGCTCGTTTGCGAAATTGCTGCAAACGCGTGCGGAGAGGTTCTCAGCGATGTTTACAGGACTGTAATACGGACGCATAGAAAGCCTCTTGCGGAAGACCCAGAGTCTTTTTGTGATGAAGATGTGGCGGCAAAGTTGGCTTTATGAATATAAATATAATTTCAGAGCTCTCATCTTTTCTCGTAGACTTTTCTCGTCATATCTTGAAGCCCAGTAGGGAGATGTCTCCACCGACCATATTAGTAGCCCTGCAACCGCGTCTCGGATTTCTGGCATACTGTGCGCATTAGGTTTGGGGCGGTTCTCTCGCATGTCATTATAGTATTAGACAAAAGTAATTTCATGTGAATGAGTATTCTATAGTTGCCCTTGTACTCTTATTCCTACGGCAATGATCCTACTCGGTAAAATTTAAAAAAAAAATTCAAGGAGCTTTGACTCTCTTCACAGGGGCACGACCCCGCTCAACCCCACCTTTAAACTTCCAGCAAGCTTTCTGTGCCGGTCGCATTATTGTCCCTCGTGAATGTTTGCGTCTCGGGCGTCGAGGGCACGGGGGCATACCCAAAACGCGACCGCGATCTGTGCAAATAAACCCAGCTTCTCTCGACGCACCTTTCTCACTTGATTCTTCTTGAACTTTCCACTTGTGCACCCAGACATGAAGAAACACACAAAAACCCAGTCTTCATACGTATGTGATCACCATTGTTGAATTTTTGGTGTGTTTGATTAAATGAAATCGTATTTCGAAGATGAGCTGAGTCCGTCTTGGCCTGTCTCAGTGGTATGGCAACCCTATTGCACGTCCCACGTCAGACTAGTTATCCAGAGAGTGAATTCAATCTGTGACAAAACCCTACACACACAAAAATCATATATGCGGGTCAAAATATGAAGTCTCATAACAAATCATCGTAATACACAACAAACGCGCTACTAACTCTCACAGGCTTTCGACAACACTGCCACTACCATGGCTGCGTCGCTGATGCGTAATGCATTGAATACCTTGGCTGATACTGTGACCAACAAAGATGAGCAGCGCCGCTTCGAAAACGAAATGGACTCGTTCTTTGCGTTGTTCAGAAGATATGTGGCTGATAAAGCGTCGGGATCTCCCTTGGAGTGGGACAAGATCAAATCGCCGTCACCCAGTGAAGTCGTGCAGTACTCGAAGTTGCCTGAGGCGCCCGAGAATGAAACTTCCAACTTGGCGAAATTGGCCGTGTTGAAATTGAACGGTGGTCTTGGTACGTCGATGGGATGTGTGGGCCCGAAGTCGGTGATCGAGGTGAGAGACGGCAACACTTTTCTTGACTTGTCTGTGAGACAAATTGAACACTTGAACCGTAAGTATGATACAGATGTCCCACTTTTGTTGATGAACTCGTTTAACACGGACGCCGACACCGCTAAGATCATCAAGAAGTACTCAGGACACAGAATCCGTGTGCGCACATTCAACCAGTCCCAGTACCCCAGAATTTTCAAGGACTCGTTGTTGCCTGTGCCAGAGTCGTACGACGACGACTTGGAAACCTGGTACCCACCAGGACATGGAGACTTGTTCGAAAGTTTGGTGACTTCAGGAGAGTTGGACGCGTTGTTGGCGCAAGGCAGGGAGATCTTGTTTGTCTCTAACGGAGACAACTTGGGAGCTACTGTCGACACAAACATCTTGAACCATATGATCGAGACGGGCTCTGAGTACCTCATGGAACTCACGGACAAAACCAGAGCTGATGTCAAGGGAGGAACTTTGATCAACTACGACGGGCAAGTTCGGTTGTTGGAGATTGCTCAAGTCCCCAAGGAGCACGTCGAGGAATTTAAGAGCATCAAGAAATTCAAATACTTCAACACCAACAACTTGTGGATAAACTTGAAGGCGGTCAAGAGATTGGTGGAATCCAACAGCATCGAGTCTGAGATTATTCCCAACCACAAAACCATCTCTAAGGGCTCCTCTGACATCAATGTGTTACAATTAGAGACCGCGGTCGGCGCTGCCATCAGACATTTTGAAGGTGCCCACGGTGTGGTAGTGCCTAGATCCAGATTCTTGCCTGTCAAGACCTGCTCTGATTTACTCTTGGTGAAGTCCGATTTGTTTTACCTCGAGCACGGTGCATTAAAGTTGGACCCCACCAGAGACGGCTTTTCTAACCCATTGATCAAATTGGGATCTCATTTCAAGAAGGTGAACGATTTTCAAAAAAGGCTTCCCTCGATGCCAAAGATTTTGGAGTTGGACCATCTCACCATTACTGGTAACGTTAAAGTGGGCAGAGACGTGACCTTGAAGGGCACTGTCATTATCGTAGTTAACGACAACGAGTCCATTGATATTCCAAACGGCGCGGTATTGGAAAATGTTGTTGTCACAGGCAACTTGCGCATTTTGGAGCACTAATTCATATATTCATATATTTATCTCTCATCTGAATAAATAGAAGTAAACTCATGTCAGAAATTAACTCATCCCAAGTCGTGACTTCATGAAGATGCGCAGTCTACAATTCATGTATAACCACGATATTCGTGTCTCAACCATGTAAATTGAAGTATTGACTAACAAATCTATAACATGAAACTGTAGAAGCCCGTTCGAGTTGCTTCTCTCCCAGTGCATGTTCCGGTTTCGTCACACTCATTTCTGCCTTTTTCCTCTTATTCTTTCTAAAAAATAAAAAAAAAATCAGAAAGATTCATCATATTAGAGAGCGCTATTTTCGGGGCGTCTCTCACGTCCGCCTTTTGATTTGAATGCAAATTTGATTATTGAAACCGAAACCGAACAACGACCTGAAGTTCTCTTTCGCAACTGCATTTTCGTCAACTGGAAAATACTTCGCCTCGAGAAAAAGCGCTTCTATAATTTGAGTTTTCGTCGCATTTGGATAGTATTCAAATAAGTCTTCTCAATTATTCCAAAAAAGCAATACTCAATAATTTGGCTTCTCATTCTCTGGTGTGTTTCGGAAAATTAAGAGTTTTGCTCGTAGCACACTTCTTGCGCTTAAACACTGGCTTGACTTTGCGCGTTGAATCATTTCAAGCACATAGCGCGATTCAAATTTCCGTTTAAGACAGTCAAATTCTTTGATATGTCTTTTGAAACAGAACCACGATCAACGGTAAAGTTTTCTCAATTTTCTCTGCTGCCTTTCCAGGCCGACTCGTAGTATAAGTTTAGTAAAAGACTGGGAAGCATTATCAAGAACATTTGATCGATAATTCAACAACGAGAAAATGTCGTAGTAAGAGGACGAATATCTAATTGAGATTTCACAACTAAAGCCCCGATGAAAAATAACAATTATTCCTTCCAAGTGGTTACTTTCATGATATGAAATCTATCTCTTCAGTCGCTGCAATTCCCGAGCCTACTATATTTTTTTTATTTGATTGTAGGAATTGTTTTGACGCTGGCGAGCCAAAGGAATTGAGTGATTCCGCTTAATGCTGATTTTTCTACAGCTTTTCCAAAAATTGTTTCCAGAGCTTATTTGGCTATGTTCACTCGTGGACGCTCTGAAACTGCGGCCAAAGATGGTGGGTATAATGGGAAAGTTATTGCGATTGAAATTACCTGAACGGTCTTCACAGGATTTCGGGCTAGACAGGAGCCAGAAAACAAAGTTGGTGTGATAAGATGCACGCCCAAGGAAAAGAGCGCATTTTGCAACCAGGCCCTTTTGCCTGCTGCTATTTCCTTTGCCGGACTACCTGTAATATACGTCTCACGCTATAAAAGCAGAAGACCTTCTCTCTCTGTAACTTCAACTTTTCAGAACTCATCCTTCATGTCTGCTCTCGACAAACTTTGCTCGGAGTATACTACTCCGCAAGCCGGCTGCGATTTGCCGGCAATCAATGCAATTATCGCTGGCTATACAGATAGGGAACAGACCAGATTTTTAACAGCTCACGGAGTGAAAAACATTGACACAATGGAGAGCGTGTCCTCTGAAACCATGTTAGGATACTATAGCTGCACCAAGTCTATAACGGCCATGGCGATACTTATCTTGTATGACCGAGGACTAATTGAGTTGGATGCACCTGCTCAAATTTATTTACCAGAGCTCGAGGAGTTTGGAATTATTCAAGAGGGTCAAGTAAACGAAGAGACAGGAGATCTTTTGTATCCACCAGTCAAACCGCAAGCTAATATCACGATTCGACAACTCTTGCTTCACACATCTGGATTCGCGTACATCATCACTAACTCGGACTATCTTAAGATATTCACGAAAAAACAGTTGTTTTTGCCCCTGAGATCTTTGTTTCGACCTGTAAACATGCCACTCATATTTGAGCCAGGATCAAAATGGGTCTATGGCCACAGTTTTGACTGGCTTGGATTGATCATCGAGAAGGTATCTGGAATGAAATTGTCTGAGTTTATGAAGGAAAATATATTTTTGAAGTCTGGGATGTCAAGTTGCACTTTTCAAGTCGAGGACACAACAAATTTGGTTCATTTACATGACAAGTCGGATAGTAGATTGAGGGTATTCAGTGGTATGCCTCCGATACCCCTCACAAGTGAAATTGACATGGGAGGACACGGCTGCTATGGAACAGTGGGCGACTACTTGAGATTCATGAGAATCTGGCTCAATTATGGCAGAAGTCCTGATACTGGGGAGCAAGTATTATCGGAAAATGTAGTGAAGTATGCATTGAAAAATCACCTTCCCCCAGGACAGTCTACCGACTTTTCCGTGCCATTTTTGCACCCAGACGATGGCTTCAGCTTGATAGGATGTGGTGTTAGTGCTCATGACCTCCCAACGGGAAGACCTTCTCAAAGCTTGTACTGGGCAGGCCTCGCTAATTTGTACTTCTGGATTGACTTTAAAAATGGATGTGCTGGCTTGTGGGGCAATCAAGTCATGCCTTTCATGGAACCTACATGCGTCAAGGGCTACAAAGAGTTCGAAGCTGCTGTTTATCAGGATTATATGGGTACATGATGATACGTTACTGGCTTTGTGGAAGAACACAAATTCGGGGGATGCAATATACTTCGAGTATTCGCCAAGAAGAAAGCCGGGTACAGAAATATGATAGCTAAATATGTATATTGCGCAATGAAGCACCATCCCAGTCCCACGTGGTTATTTCTGCCGTCGTGATTGTCGACTCAGCCAAGTTATAAGTTTTGACGTACTTAGAAAGTTTGACTCTCTGTCTTCATTTCTCTTGTGTTATAAAAAAAAATTGACGTGATTGTACAAGCTTTCGCTTTCTCATTCGAAGTGTTGGGCCGTAGTCCATCGGGTAGACATTGTTTGTAATTGCTTCAGTCAA
The DNA here is from genome assembly GCA_030581935.1 of Metschnikowia corniflorae. Classification (NCBI taxonomy): domain Eukaryota; kingdom Fungi; phylum Ascomycota; class Pichiomycetes; order Serinales; family Metschnikowiaceae; genus Metschnikowia; species Metschnikowia corniflorae. Next base: position 95,316 of record JAKTWD010000535.1, on the reverse strand, counting down.
ATCCAAAGCCAGACAAACAAAGTCAATACTAAAATTGAAGCAAGCGGCTCCAATTACTCTTTAAACTCTGAATATGATGCGTAGTGCATTTAAAATTTCACTCAAAGCTCGTGCAGCGTTATCTACTTAATTAACCGACGGCGCGACACTCATAACCAGCCGCCACTTCCGAGTATCGGTGGGACTGTCCACTTGATGATTTCTGGACACACTCCGTCCAAGGTATCATCAAAGGATCGGTCATCTCCCTTTCATTTGCATCATGACTCAAGAAACAGTCATTAAGTCGTTTCTAGACACAGACTTGTATAAGATTTCCATGCAGGCTGCTGTGTTCAAGCACTTCAAAAATGTTCCAGTCTCATATAGATATAAGAATAGAACTATTCAACTCACATTAAATGCGGACGCAATCTTGTGGTTAAAAGAGCAAATACTTGCTTTGAGGAACTTGCGCTTTACACATAGCGAGGTTTCTTATCTCCGCGAGACTTTGCCCATGCTTCCTTCGGACTATTTGGACTCTTTATCAACATTCAAGTTAGATCCCGCGCAGCAAGTCAAGTACTTCAATGATAGAGAAAACTTACAAGACTTCTACTTGGAGATATCTGGAACTTGGTTTGAGACCATACCCTACGAAATACCCATTTTAGCTCTTGTATCGGAGGCTTACTTCAAATTCGTTGATACCAACTGGAACTATGATGGGCAACACGAGTTAGCTAGTGAAAAGGCACTGCAATTGATTCTGAATGGGTGTGCATTCAGCGAGTTCGGGACAAGGAGAAGGAGATCAGGAAAGACCCAAGATATTGTGGTAAATGCGATTGTGGAAGTTGCAAAGGCGAACCCAGAAAAGGGCAAGCTATTTTTGGGAACATCGAATGTTGCGCTTGCCAAAAAGTACGGCATTGCTCCAAGTGGAACCGTTGCGCATGAGTGGTTCATGGGTGTAGCCTCAATAACTCAAAACTACGTGAACGCCAATAGAATTGCTATGGAGAGATGGCTAGAGACATTTGGTACCAAATATTGCGGCTTAGCACTCACCGACACTTTCGGGACCGACGCATTTCTCAAGGTTTTCACAAAACCATACACTGACTACTATACTGGCGTGAGGCAAGATTCTGGAGATCCCGAGGATTACTGCCACAAAATTGCAGCTCACTTCGAGGCATTGGGATATCCACCCAATTCGAAAACAATTTGCTTCTCAGACTCCTTAGATATCGAAAAGTGTGTTAGGTATAAAAAATGTGCCGAGAATGATGGACTCAAGGTGGTATTTGGCATTGGTACTTTTTTCACTAATGACTTTCATAGTGCTGATGCTTCCAGAAAAAAATCACAACCGCTTAATATTGTGATCAAATTGTCCACGGCAGCAGGAAACCCAGCTATCAAAATTAGTGACAATGTGGGCAAAAACATCGGGGACGATGAAGTAGTCAGAAGAGTGAAGGATGAACTTGGATACACCGAGAAAGAATGGGCCGAGGGAGATGAGACTAAAAGATGGTGATGTCCATGTTTATTCAGCACTGATAACAGCTCAAATACAAGTCGAAACCTGTCCGGGACGAGGTTCACCAACAAGTACATCGATCACCCGTTTTACCAAACTTTCGGATCTCCTGAATTGGTCTAGTAATGTATGGGATCTTCAACTGAAACCTTCTGTTTCAGACAAAAAGGTTACAAATGTATCAAAAAAGTGACTCATTTCTAGGCAAAAAACATCGTTGAGCCCGGTTATTTTTCCTGTCGTCAACTAAACGGGTGGAAAAGAATGATCGAAGCTCGTAATCTCGACGGAAACCACCCACAGTGCGGTTAACTCACAACGCAATTTGTCACCGCTTACGAATACACGGGTAAACTACAACGGCTTTTGCAGTCAAAATCACTCTCCTTGCCCTTGTTCACGATACTCAGCCATGAGCTGAGCCAGGCCTTAAGAAGCCTGGAGACGGCGGCTTTTACGCAGTCGCTTCCCTTCGTGACCCAAAACTATTTGTATGAGTCAATTTCCCCCGAGACAAATTTACATTCTCAATCAACAATACGGTCTAATTTTACTTCACCAAACATGACTTCTTTAGCTATCCTTTAGTTCTCCCCGCGCGCTCGCTCAATAACTTGAAACCATAGCTTCACTCACCACCCCTAAATCAATTCTTGTTTTAAATTCTCAAGGAAACGAAGGCGATTCGAATCACGCTCCAAAGGGAGTCCCTGCGTGCCACATCAGCGGCACTGGTATTGATGTTGGCCTTTAAAACTACAAATATGAAAAAAACGCTAGACTCCACGAAGTAATATTTGGGAACGCTTCTAGAACAATTTAGGTGGAAAACGTCACTGGTGTTTCAAACTTGATCTACGGACATAGAGGCCATAGATGGCACTACAATCGAGGACCTCCACGGCGCCTAAAACATGAGTGATTTTTTCACGAATAAAAGTGGTTGCTCTAGGAACTCAACATCAATGCTAAGAAGGCGGCCTGGTACACTTACGGCCTCCGGCCAGTGACCAGACTATCGGTGTTTCTTTACAATTGGGTGCTCGGAGCGAGGGGTGTGATTCTTTGGATGGTGTTGGTGACGAGGTTCTTGTCAACATTGTGCGTGACAAAAATTTCGACCAAACTCGGTACACCATGTATCTGCCTGAGGAGCTTTACCACCCGATCGAACTTGTATCTTTTGCGAGACAGCCAGGCAGCATGTTTTTGTATTCATGCTTGGACCCTAAAGGCATCTATTACTCAGCCGTATTCGACCAGTCCATCTTCTACGGCACCTTTGGCAATGGCACCCAAGCTTGGTATGTTCAAAGCTTGATCTTTCGGCGCTAATATGCGAGAATGACAAGTAAGGTAGATGACAACAGTCTGACCTGGTGGAAAGATACTTAACCCACAGAAACAATTCTATACTCTATAACAACATCAATTCGGCCACAAGAATATCACACTCACGACCAACTGTGGTGTTCACTTCTAGTAAGTACTGAAATATTTCGAACAATCGCGTCACTCAGTAGCTTTGACAAGTCATCACAATGCGCGGTCACGGTACAGTCCTGCGGGGCCATCTAAATTAATATAGCGCAAAGGACAGATAGATCTCATCTTTAACACACGCCTCGTATTAGCCTAGTAATTTGGGTCTTGCTTCGCCACTGCTGTTACCTCCTTAATGACTATTTCTTTTGACGCTCTTCTAGAGGTGCTCAACATTGTGGATCTGCCTGAAAGATCTGAGATTCAACAGCAGGCAGAACAGCAGCTCAAGAACTGGGAAGCTGAACCTGGGTTCCATTTCCTCTTACAGGATATTTACCTCAAAACTGATCTTTCCTTGCGTGTGAGATGGATGGCGATTATTTGCTTCAAAAACGGCGTGGAAAACTATTGGCGGGCGTCCCGCACAAACGCCATAAGTAAAGACGAGAAACTACAGATTCGAAGTCGCGTATTTGACCTCTTGGACGAGAAGAACAACCAGCTTGCGATACAAAACGCTCACGCAACTGCGCGTATTGTCAGGTTTGATTTCCCCTCGGAGTGGCCCGATTTGTTCGATCAGATCAGCAAGAACTTAGAGGATTTCATTTTCGTTTCAAATAATTTGGTTGCAGCCAACAATTTACTAGTGATCTTGAATCAAGTGGTGAAAGCAGTTGCCGCGGTGAGAATTGGAAGAGCTCGTCATGCATTTCAGAGTAAGGCGCCCCTTCTTTTACCAGTTTTGGTCAAGCTGTACTTGAAGCTATTTCACGCTTGGACATCTTCTCGGGACTTGACTATAATGGGAGTTTGCTATATGTGCCTTAAGAATCTTCGCAGAGTAATTCCCGAAGGATTCGAACAACCTCATAAAAACCCAGAAATCTCGGAGTTTTTCAAATTGTCGATCGGTCATCTTCAAGGCATGATGATGGAGCATGAAAGCTATTCTTCAGATCTACTTGAAAATTTTGTCAAGTCTTATAGCAAGCTTTACGTTAATCTCATAAACAGCAATCCGACTAGTTTCATTCTTATGCCGTGTGCACATGAGATTGTCTCCACATTCATGTCTTTGCTCCAGAACAAAGCTGAGGCGATTTACCAAAGCTCGGATGAGAACAACTTTTGGGAAATTCTTGCGCTCAAGGGATTTTTGATACTCAAGAAAATGATCAACTATATTTACAAACAAGGAGCTGTCACCCTTAAACAAAGAAATGACAAGGACGAAGTCAACCATGCAATTTCGCTCTTGAAGTCACAAGTTTTCACGCTGCAAGTGGTCACAGAACTCTGCGACTTGATTATTAATTGGTATTTACGGCTCAAACCAGACGATCTTGAAAGTTGGCTTCTCGAACCCGAAGAGTGGACAAATGAAGAACTCAGCTCTAGCTGGGAGTTTCAAGTTAGGCCATGCGCGGAAAACTTCTACCAGGATCTCATAAGATATTTCAAGGACGAGCTCTCTGATTTTATTTTGAGTAAGATTTCGAGTGGGATGACCAATGAACAGACATTAGAGGGTATTTTGATCAAGGATTCGACACTTTGTACATTTCAGCTATCAGCGGATTCCATTGCGGACAAAGTGAACTTTGATCAGTTACTCTCGCAGGTGTTTATTCCTGAAGGCCGGCTGAATGACCATGTTGAGAACAAAATCATCAAACGGAGAATTTGCTTGATAATCAGCACCTGGGTAGTAGTGGACTGCTCCAGGCCAAGTAGGGTTGAGATCTACAAGCTTTTACTCGAGTTCTTGGATCAAGGGAACAATATAAATGATAAAACTGTTAAGCTCACCGCGGTACAGAGCTTGAGGGTGATGATCAATGACTGGGATTTTGTTAAACAGGATTTCCAGCCATATCTCACAAGCTTTGTAACCCTGTTGATCACTATGTTGGGTACACTCTCGTTCACAGAGTCTAAGCTATATGCATTGGACACATTGGCATCTTTATTAGAAAGATGCAATCCATTGATCGACCAAGCGACTCTCATCAACATTTTGAACGTCGTACCGCAATATTGGGAAGTCTCTGACTCCGGGACAAACAAAGAGTCAATTTTGAAGACCTCTTTGCTAAGAGTCTTGAAGAACTTGGTTATCGCATTGAATCAGAATTCACCAGAAACACATCGGATTACGTTACCTCTCATCAAGAGCTGCTGCACTCAATCATCTGAGCAATACTACATCTTGTCTGAGGACGGCTATGAATTATGGTCGGCAACTCTTCAATATTACCCCTCTGGCACGGCACTTGCACCGGACTTACTTCAGCTTTTTGTCCTTGTTAACCCGGCCCTTGTCGAGTCCACCGAGATATTGACGACCATTTTGTCTATTACCAGATCGTACGCTTTGTTGACTCCTAAGGCTTTCATATCTGATTATGGTACTGAGATCTTCAGAGTTCTCTCGGGGTATATATCAACAATGCGTGATGATGCATTTGACAATTTTATCTCAATGATGGATATTATGTTTCTCCTGCTGAGTGATGATGAACAATTTATAAATATTCTTATCACAAGCAGCTTGATGAATGAAATGGTTGGCTATATTCTTGGAGACAACCACAGTATTGTGCCCGCAAATAAGATTTTGGCCGTGATTTCCAGGCTAGCCTCAACCTCACCCGCTGCATTTTTTCAAATTTGCAATCTCTTGTCAATTGATGCTGCGAAGCTATTGGAGGTTTGGGTATCCTACTACAAGAACAACGGCAACCCGCGAAACAAAAAACTTAATCTATTGGCTCTTTTGGGGCTCCTTGCTTACGCAATACCCAGAGACCAGCAAGAGTTTACAAAATTTTTTGGGGCTATCCTTCGGCATAGCTTCTTGTACTTGGAAGAAGTTCTGGAAGAAGTCTCAGGTAATAGCCAAGCATACGATGGTGACTACGCTTACAGTGAAGTCGACAACTATGCTTACTTAGACCCAGATATATTGCCACATGGAGAAAAAGTGAGATATCAAAATTTGCTCGAGCTGAAGGATCCTGTGCATACCGTGAACTTACGGGCTTATGTGAAGACCAAGATACTTGAATTGAGACAAGAGACCAGCGAGGAAACATTCAGCGGAATCATGTCTTTGAACGATCAGTACACAAACGAGAAACTCCAAGAGCTACTTCTTTAAGCATTCTCAAACTGACTCATCCCACCTAAATTCATATCAAGAAATTATTTCTCTTTGAAATTGTTCCCATGCTACATCAAGAATCGCACTGGCTTAGCAGTCCTCGCTGCACGAATCAAGCAGTGCGCACCGTTATCGAGAGAACACATTTGCCCACGATTCGTCATTTCAATTTTACATTGACACTCAAACATCAATACTAATATGATATACACAATTACATCGCTAATAAAAAACTCAGCTGGGAGTCTAAGACGGCACATGTACATAGATCGATCTAGACTGTTTAGTGTGGGCGTTTTTGCTCGACAGGCTTCGCAACAGAAAATAGCAGCCAAGCATCACCTTCATAGACTTCATCAGCAACAGCTGGAGAATATAAAACGCAGAAATAGAAGCGCAGCGTACTACTCAGGGTCTGTCATTATGCTTTTTGCTGGCCTTTCTTGTGTCGCTGTGCCATTTTACCGGTTTCTTTGTAAGCGCACTGGATGGGGAGGCACGCCCATCACTGACACACGTCTTTTTACTCCAGATAAGGTAATTCCAATCGACACTAATAAACGAATCAAGGTGAGTTTCACGTGTCAAGCCTCTGGAATCCTTCCGTGGAAGTTTAAACCTCTTCAAAAAGAGGTTCACATTGTTCCAGGAGAAACTGCCTTGGTCTTCTACAGAGCCAAGAATCTATCATCGGAAGATATTGTTGGCATGGCGACATATTCAGTAAGTCCAGATCATGTGGCCCAGTATTTTAACAAAATTCAGTGTTTTTGCTTTGAGGAGCAAAGATTAGCAGCGGGGGAGGAGGTTGACATGCCAGTATTTTTCTTTATAGATCCCGATTTTGCCAAAGATTCTGCAATGAAAAACATCGACGACGTTGTTTTGAACTACTCATTTTTCAAGGCATCTCATCAAGATGGGGGGTTAACTCCTGTCCCATCGGGCTTTGTCGAGTTGACAGTTGTGGATAATAAAGATACTGTAACTGTGTAAATAGATGGGGGAGTAAGTGATATTTTTGCAATTGACAGCGACTACTAAAGATATACGACAGCCACCCCACGTCAATATATAAATGCTTTCCATTTCCTGTGTTCAAGATTTTGACATGGCAGTGGGCCCAGAACAACGACAAGATTACCTATTTAGATTGAGTGTTCCAGATAGCTATTGAGTTCATACAAGCCATATTCTGTTTTCGATTTTCTCGAAAACTCACATTTGAGGTAAGTGTCTTTGTCTGACGTATACCCCGTGACCACCTTCTTCGCAGTTACTTCATAGACAGCAAATCGCGACTTTGCCGTCCCATTAAATATCACACTCTGCAAAATACGATGGTATGTATTCAGATCAACGATGCTCTTAGAGATAATGTCAATCTAACGTTACCTAGCAACACGGTGTGAAAAGAGTACACCTCTCTGCTCAAGCACGCCAGGCGAAACTCGAGAAAGATCGAGTAAAAATAGTCAGGTATAGAGCACTCACAAAGGAAGTGTTAGACGCAAAAGCACACAAATCTTACACCCTTGATGCTCTCCACAAGACCACGGTGGTTCTCAATGCAAATCCTGAATTTAACGCTGTTTGGAACTTTCGCAGAAACATTATTTCTGATTTGTTACAAACCAACGTGATCGACAGGACCGAGACTCTAAGTAATGACCTTCACATGTCGATGGATATGATGAAGAGGTTTCCCAAATGCTACTGGATTTGGAATCATAGGAGATGGTGTCTTGAGATGCTCGACAGCACACGAAGCGCAGATTGGAACAGAGAATTGGCAATTGTCCTGAAAGTCTTGTCCATGGACAGCCGTAATTTTCACGGATGGCATTACAGACGCTACGTCGTGAGCCATATCGAAAAAGATTGTAGCGAGAACGGTTCGAAAAGTGTTGCAAATGAGCTTGAAGTCAATCTACGAGAGTTTAAGTATACCACAGAAGTCATTAACAAGAGCACATCTAACTTCAGCGCTTGGCACAATCGTACAACATTGATCAGCAAAATTTTAGCACTCTTGAGAAATGAGGAATTCTTGCACAATACTGAAAACCAGTCCACGGAAGTTTCGCTGGTCGAACTTTTCAGTTCATCGCTCAAGTTGCTCAGGCATGAATTGGATTTAGTCAAAACAGGGATGTTCATGGATGCTAATGATACATCGATCTGGCTCTATATGCAATGGCTTCTCACAGACGAGATATTCGTGGGAAAGATTTCGAAAGAGACTTATCTTGAGATCCTTCGGCAACAATGGGCAGACGTAAACGAGTTGAACACGCTTGAAAAAGACGATAGTGCTGATGGCCGAGAGAATGTTTGGTGTCTCAAAGCATTAATTTTCCTTCAAGCTTTGATCAACCGCTTGGGTGAGTCTGCCCAGAAGATTCCGAGTTATGACGACGAAGAGAGAAAGCGGGCGTTGCACTTGTTGGTTGAGTTGGATCCTCTAAGAAAGGGCCACTATCTTGACCAGTTGCTGGAAAAAGCACCAATATTGTACTGAGAACGATTTTTCAATATGGAGTTGCACATTGGGATGAAGATTGACAAGCAGGTTTTTATACGATGGCAGAGGCAAATTGTTGTTGGTGTTCATGTATCTACCTAAAGTTTAGAAAGAAACAAAAAATTGAAGTTTTGTGACATTTGATTTTTGAAGCCACTCGCTAAGCGTGAATTTTAAGCATTGGTACCTCTTTTCAAATCTTTGCATCTCGCTAAAATAAGATTTTCTATCTGGCCCTTACCCCACACCTCATCAGATTTCATACAGGTCTTACCTTTTTCGGCAATAGAAGTCAGAGATCAAATCTACTTTAGGACAAGGGAAGTCTTCGCAGCGAAAATATATATTAGGGACGACATTTCCGTATTTTTCAAAAAATTCCAACCATCAGAATCGCACAATAATTGTAGCCTTTTGCTCAATAGGAAAACGTCGACTTCTTGCTCTTACCAATGACATCATCACAGGACAAGTTCACGCTTTATTGGCTCAATGACTCTAGAGCCCTACGCATCTTATGGATGTTGGAGATTCTTCAGCTTGACTATGAAATTGACATATTTTTGAGAGACAAAGACACCTGGCGTGCACCCCTGGAGTTATTTCAGGTGCACGCATTGGGAAAATCTCCCGTTTTGGAAATACATTTTGCAGACGGCAGACCGAGTCTTCAGATAGTTGAGTCCGGGTTAATAGTTCAATATCTCTTGAAACATTATGACCCGAAGTATAAATTGAATCCGGTATCAGAGTCTGAGCAATTTGAAGTTGACTATTATATTCACTACACAGAAGGTACACTCCAACCTATCTTAATGTCAATGCTCATAAATTCTACGGCGAAGAGAATTGCACCCTTAGGCTTGAAGACCATGGCAAAGTTGCTCTCCAAAGGCCTCAATTATGGCTACTACATCCACGAGTTCAATCTCAATTTAGCATATTTGGATCAAAAACTTCTCAAGCAGGGAACTGGCTATTTTGTTGGCAACAAGCTCACTGCTGCGGATATAATGCTTTCATTTCCTCTTTACGAGAATCTATTTGACAATGAGGTGGGTGTTAGCGAGGTCTCAGGAGAGACAGAGCTATATAAAAAGTATCCCAACTTGGGAGCCTGGTGCAGCAAGGTCAAGAATGACCCTATTTATCTGAGGATATCAGAGGTAATGGCTCTGAGAGTGACGGAATTAAGGTCTCAGAACGTCAAACACAAATGACGCAGTTTCAGGTTACATGATGAGTTCAATTCTTTTAGAAGTATTGTATTACAATTGTATAACAGAAGTATTGATTCTAGACACGTTTCTCTAAAACACTCACTTGTCCAAGCCGAGGGCCTGTCTCTGAGATTTGGAGTTAGGGTCGAAATATGGAACTTCAGCCAAGGCTGTGACACGCGTGCCATGTCTTGACTGCTTTCCTTCGTGATCCCACACGGCGTTGTGGTTAGCAATCCTGTTATCCCAAATGGCAGACGTACCGAAGCCTGCCTTAGACTTCCAGTTCCATCTCACCTGGATATCCAAGTTCTTCTCATACACATTGAACAAGTATTCCAAGATGAGCTTAGACTCGGCTGGCTCCAACCCGACAATTCTTTCAGTCATTGACCTGTTAACAAACAAGTACTTCCATCCAGTTGCGGGGTGAGTCCTCACAATGGGGTGCTCTCTCTCAATAAACTTGGGGCCAGACAAAGGGTTCTCTCTGTCAATATATCCGTGGGCAGAACGGTAGATCGCAGTCTTTCCGTCCAAGAATGCCTGGAACGCTGGCGACAACTTATCATAAGCAGCGTAACCAGAGGCCCACAAAGTGTCACCACCGACATCAGGGATAGTGTCATTGTGCAAGTGAGTGATTCCAGCCGGCTGGTACTCGTGCACTAAATCTGCGTGCCATTGGCTGTTCCCCTTGGAGTTGTCCTTAAAGGTGAGAGGAAGCCCGTAAAATTCCCTAGCATAATCTTGCCAGATAACACTAATCCCGGCCAAATTGGTACCATCTGCTCCGTCAGGGACCCTTGGCACCTGGGGATGCACTTCAACCTGGCCCCAGTACTTGCCTAGCTCCAACTGCTTTTGAGGAGACAAGTCCTGGTCCTTGAAGAAAACGACAACTCTCTCGGCAATTAAAAGAGCCAACTCGTCTTTTTGCTTGTCGTTCAACTCTGAAAGCTGCAAACCAACAATTTCAGTGCCGATATGAGCAGTCAAGTTGTTGACCTCCTTTGCAGCACCAAAAAGGGCTTTCTTTTCGGGATCAGCGTTTTTGCCTCTTTCAATGTAAGGGTATTCCTTGTTGCGAACCGCGAATGCCTCATCGAGGAAAGTTGGAATTTCCAGTCTCTCTGGTACTTTAGGGTATCCCTTGGACAAATCAACTCCGTGCTTCTCGAGTCTTTTTCTGGCAGGATCGGGTAACTTCTCGAGCCAAGAGGCAGCAGAACCAGTCTTCACTGTCTTTTTGTATTCCTTGCCCCCAACAATGTTTAACTTGGTCAACTTATCGACAATGGAAGCGTAGTCATCAGAGGAAGTCTCATTAGCGTTGGCAGCATGCACGGCGACTGAAGGAGCCATTTCGTTTTTGTATGTGTTATCTATGAGAACATCTACAACGAAACCGATGTGGGCCGACTACCTAATTTTTATAGTTGCCCCAAAATTAGTAAGCCTCTGTTGCAATAATCAGTAAACCACAGTTTTGCACCCAGATGCACCCAGCGCGCGCTATAATCAGTCTCCACAGTTCACACTCTGCAAATTGTGGCGCGCAGGAGAATATGATAACTTGTTCGGTGACTAGGTGCACGTCCGTCTGCAATTTAGAGATCTGATTATATTTGCGATATCGGAGAATCTGATGCACGAGATGGCTTTTTGGCCATGGGTAATTGGCATGAGTGTGTGAATGCACAAAAGTGTACAAAGTGTGGCCCCCTTTTCTTTTTCTGCTTATGGGTGATCGCTAATCCGCTCAAAGTATCGTGCAATATGGTCATGCTCGTATTGTAAATGTTTGAATTCGCGAAATTCCGCAAATATAGCGAATCAAAGTCAAATATTGGGGAACACAGTTTCAAGCCTCGTTTGACTCCGACCTCGGATGACTAAAATCGGGCAAGACGCACCGGCACCGGCAAGATTCTTAATCCGACCTTGCGTCCTCGAATTGGCATCGGAGAGCTTGGAAAGTCTTTTTGAATATCCATCGTAAGCTCCCCCAAAAGACTTTGAAAGCAATTATGCCTAGAAGGGAGCTTAACATGAGCGTAAATTCACATAGACAACTTTCTAGCTCCTAAAAATACAAATTGAATACATAAGGGCTTTCTCACCTTCAGCTAGAAACGAACTAGCGCGATACATACAAGCTGAAATTTAAGCGGTGTCAAAGTAAAAACGCCACAGTAAGCGTTTAATAGATCGCACCAGGATTCTTCAACTCATAATCAATCCACGTGGCCATGCAATTTTGATCAAGAGTGTTCCCATCGTTGTCAAATTGCCCTTTTCTACAACCCTTCGTGTCTTCGTTATTGGGGCAATTCGTGTACGGATCATGAAAATATCCTATGTCTCTGAACCAGTGCAACTTCTCCTTGTCAGAAAAGAGCGCCAATCCCAAAGAGTGTACGGGCGCGTCTCCCCAGCGCTCATAGTAAAACTTGCCTGTCAGCTCTAGATGCCTGAACCACTTCGAATAGGCTTCGCCACGATAGAAGTCCATATCTGCTATCTCAAAATTTGACCAGAAGTGACAGGTAGAATATCCTTCTGTTGTTTCCGCATGCAATGGGTTTTGTTGGTTTTCCGTGATCCACTGGAAAGCCCCATTTGGATGGACATATTTGTAATTGTCCCCCTTATTGAGAAATTGAAGAGTCTCGGAGAAAAGTGTCTTGACACTCTGACGAATATCGTATAAACTGATGGTGAATCCGTATATTTTCTTTGTGCCAGCCAAGTACTTGAAGACATCATAGTGGAGATCAGTGTAGAATTTGACGTTGGGCTCGATTCTCCAGTAGTACTTATACTTTCGAAGTGCGGGTAAATCCTGAAAATACCCGGAATAAAATCGACACATGTTGTGGTATGACCCTTTCTTTGCATAAGCTACACTTTCCTTCTCGAGGTCTTCCATAGCTTCATTTTCTCGTTCTAGATCAATCGTTGCAGGCTTGTTCCATATGTCTCCAGGGATGTGAACGAACTCTGTTGGTGCTTCGGTGAAAGATCGCACTGTCTCCACGAAATTTTCAGTAAATGGCTCATCATTGAGAAATGTGTATGGGTACCTAAACTTTGCATTGAAAGTCAGCTCAAATTGACGAATGGTACGTTTAATCCCAGCAATTTCGTTGTTTCTCACCAAGGCAATAATGGTAGCATTCTCATGTTTATAAGTTGAGATGTCTGATGGTGGTCGGATTGAGTCCATATTGAAGTCTTTTGGCTCGTGAATCTTCTGCGCTAGCACCTCATCGTATGTTTCTATATTCCTCGCCAAAATCTCTTTTGGGGTACCTTTTTTGGTGGGAACGAACTTGAAGTTCACATTCTGTGGACGTATCGATATACCTTGCGTACTACCCAGAAGCGCCCCAGTGGTTTTGTCGAGGAATGAAAGCACGTTCATATACTGATTGTCAATCATGGATGTATCTATCTGTGCCTGGCGAAGCATAGTACTTAGCAAGAACATTATGATCATCACAGGAATGAAGACTTTCAACGCGACTTTGGGGATCCGGAGCGATAACAAAGAAAACATTGCCTGAACCTAAAAATATTCCTTACTTTGCTTTTTCAAATTATGAAACGATTGAGCGCAACCTGCTTCTCTAACCTATCAATGAGGAAAATTCATGTGTGAGTGCGATCTGATGTACTTATCGTACTGGGGAACAAGGCTCAACTTTCGAGCCAGGCACCAAACTGCGTATAATGCGCATTAGACTGCATGAAAGAACCGCATACAATAGTACTTGATTTATACAATTGAAGTGCAAAACAATCGAGCACCGGGCTACAGAGTATGTTTGATTGGCCGAGATCAATGCATAAACTCAGGAAAAAATCTTTGCTGATTAAAAAGCTCTCAAAAAGCGTTCGTGTTAAACAGCTTCACTGATATATCATTCAGGAACTTGACGTGTTTCGACGCGTGTGCATGATACCAGATCCTGCATAATATCATTTAAGCGTCATGCTAGGATATTGCAAATCAGTACAAGCCTTGCGATTTAATACGACGGGGCCATACATCTCAAACTTTTATGATGGAAATCCGAAGATCGTTTGGTAAATTTTCGTGAATTCAATTGAGGGGTTGAAAGTTACGCTGATTTGCGTTATAGTAAAATGGGAGACTTTGGATAATTATGCGTATGTGGTCACCTAGATGACCATTTTTACCTTTGCGCATTGGGCCTTTTGTGATATTCTTACGTGGAATAAATGCGAAGACTTCGTGATACACTTGAAAGAGTCATATGTATATGCTTTTGTGACAGAAATCATCAGTAGGTCTTTCGAAGTGCGGGCTGGTCTCGTTCCCGCTTTGAACCCTTTCCTGGCTTTTGCGCACCTCCGTCCATATTGCATCCAAATCTCTGCCGGTGAATTAAAAAGTTACTGGATCTTGATGACATTGTATGAGGGAGCTATTCTGTGGGCATAATCAGGAGAACGTTTGTAAATTTCGAGCCTCACAAACTTCACTCACAAGTCACTCACGCGTATCTGAACTAACTCACCTAGAATAGATTGAGAAGTCTTTCAAGAACTATCCTTTTCGGGGGATCTAAATTAGTTTCTTTTGAACGATCAAATTGGAGTAGGCTTGTTGCGTTTGTCTAAATCATATTAACGGGTGGAGACGGTGCTCGCGGAGACGCACCTAATTTGTACACAGAGTGGTGAAAAAATCTTATCGTAAACTACACAATAATTTTTCCACATGAACGTACAGTTGAGCCGAGTACCAGCTCTTATACTGCTAAGGTTTAAATTAGATCGGACTCGAGTTTGGGGCAGAACACTTTCTCAGCTACCCCCGCGAGAAGAGACCCTAGCTAAATTCGACTTCCCTCCAGCAACGCACCAGGTTAGCGACATTAAGAACGAGTGCCAGGAGATCGTAACGCTTCATGGCCATTTACACAGAAAACCACGTATTCAGGCCAAACGAAGCTTCGCCGAATTGAGAGATGTCAACGGTTACACGATTCAGTTATACTTATCACCAGAATTCACCGATACCCAATATTTTAAACAACTAGAAAAGAGCGGGCCGGAGGATTCCATAAGCGTGAGTGGATATATCCAACCTAAGCAGATGAAAAAAGGGTCAACGAAACCCGAATTCGAGGTTGTGGTATCGCATTTCCAGACCCTCAATTCTGCCGGTATTGAGGCAGCACGTCTAGATACCTTGAAACATTCAAACCCCACTGATATTCCTGCAAAATATCGGTATTTGCAGCTCAGAACTCCATATTACCAAAAGGCATTGAAAACAAGAAGCAAAGCAGCGAATGTGATCAGGTCCGCCTTGATAGATGGCCATGGCTTCACCGAAATAGAGACACCTCTTTTATTCAAGTCCACACCCGAGGGAGCCAGAGAGTTTTTGGTACCCACGCGCTCTCCGTCTAGATTTTACGCGCTTCCACAATCGCCGCAACAATACAAGCAAATCTTGATGAGCTCAGGGGTGCTGCGGTACTTTCAAATCGCTAAATGCTTTCGTGACGAGGATCTTCGTGCTGACAGACAGCCTGAGTTCACTCAGGTCGACTTGGAGCTTAGTTTTATCAATTCTCGGGAGCAGGTGATGGGAGTGGTCGACGATCTTATTCAGAAGGTTTGGGGTAATTTGTCGCCCTCTGAGCTATACCACTTGGGTCCCGATGGGTTCTTGTATTTGATTCCCAAGAGCGAAGAAGCAAGCATACCATTCTCTCAGCTCACATATAACGAGGCTTTAACCAAGTATGGTATCGACAAGCCTGATTTGCGGTCCAGTATTGAATTCATAGACATATCGGATTTCTTTACTCCCGGAAACCATGACTTTCCTGTCGTGGAAGCCTGTGTACTCAAGCAAGCATTCTCACCCACTGATCTGTTCGAGATCCCACAGGCCATGACAGATGCCTCTTCATATCCAAAGCGAATACCTGCGATTGTCAAAATTAATAGTGAAGAAGATGCCAGCCAATGGTACGAAAAATTCTGCGAAAAAGGCCTTCTTTCGCGTGTAACACACTTTTCAGAAAAGGAGTTGTTGAAAAGACTTGATCTTCAAGCTGGTGATATTCTAGCCTTTCTGACTAGAGCGAAGTTTCCATACGAAAATCCCACACCTTTGGGCAGATTTAGGCAACTTGCGATCGAGCAGTTTCCGGACAACTGGAATAGACCCATCATGTTGAGCAATGGCAGCCTCGATGAAAATTATAAGAAGAAAGATCTTTTTGTTGCGTTGTGGGTCGTCGACTTCCCATTATTCAGCCCTTCAGAAATGCAAGGTGACAACAGCTCCGAATTTCCAGTATACGACATGACGACCTTACTGGCCACGCATCATCCTTTCACCATGTCCAAAAGCGAAGACTACGACTTCTTAGAAAGTGATCCACTCAAAGTGAGAGGGGAGCATTACGACTTGGTTATCAATGGAGTAGAGGTTGGTGGTGGGTCTCGAAGAATCCACGACCCAGAACTCCAAAAGTATGTATTCGAAAGGATCCTCAATATTCAAAACCATGAAATGCTATTTGGCCACCTTTTGAAAGCGTTGCTGATGGGCTGCCCTCCTCATGCGGGACTTGCTTTGGGGTTTGACCGATTGTGCGCTATGATTATCGGCAGCCCGAGTATCCGTGATGTGATTGCATTTCCCAAAAACCAGTCGGGATCTGACCCCGTTGTTGAGAGCCCTACAGATATATCCGAAGAAACGTTGAGGGAGTATCATCTACAGAAGCTACGATAGATAAATACTTGTTAAACATATTCTGATTGGCTTTTTACCTTAGTCTTTTATTTTGACCTCTTCGATTTTAGTACTGCTCACGACTCCTCATTCTTTGCCTTTTCTTCTCAGCATAAGCTAGGTCTTCACCCTTTCTTTTCTGCCTCTCTTCCTCTAATTGCTTTTTCTTGTACAATTGCTCCATCTTCAATTCAATTGGCTTCTTCGTGGTTTCACCGTCTTGCCTCTCATCTTGTGTGGCGCGATATTCTTGCTCTTGCGTTTTCACCAAAGTTTTCCAGTCATACTTCTTTCTCACGAAGAGCTCCATTGACCAGTTCTTCCAGACCAACCTACCGTAGTTACTCTCCTTCACCTTGTGGGAGTTTGCCATCAATTCAGACCCCACTCTGTCTTTATACATCGGCAAAAGAACAGTGAAATCCCAGAGCTTGTCTACGATGTGAGACCCGTAGGAGTTGCATGCCAAGCCAAAAATCTTGCCAGAAAAGATATTCAAGAACTTCTTTCTCATAATCATGATATTTTTGGGTTCACCCTCGGACGCGGGCTTGACGACAAGGGCGTGTTCGACAACATGTGAAAACACACCGTGGAAACACATTTGCATAAATTTCTCCTCAGATAAAGCCATAAAGTTGAGCCAGGCACACACAACAAAAGAGTAGTCGTACTCCATAAGTTTTTCGATAAACACTGCTCGTCTTCTTTCTTCGGCAGTTGGCCAGTCATCACGTGTGTTTCCTAATGTAGAGCCGGTGAGCTGGAGAACGTTCTCGAAAAATTCAGTGGTGGTATCGGGGCTTGGATTCTCGACGTCGTAATTTGGCGCAAACTTTTTGAAGAGTTGCTGCACAAGATCATCTCTTCCATAATTAAATCGTGACATGGAGGCCTCAATCACCGATTTTCCCAAGTCGATATTCTGGTTCTCGGAAATAGAAATTAGACTAGAGATCTCTGGAATAATCTGGTCAAGAATGTACTCGACTTCCCCTGGTTTCAATTTGAGCATCAAGGCCTGAATGATGTACACTCCAGTGGTGGCTCTCTTGGCTAACTTAAGGACACGGTCTTTCATGTAGAGCTTATACAATCTTTCGATGTACTTCATTCTGGCACCATCATTTTTGATGATTGCCTCAAGGAAGTGTGAGCCGACGCTGTCCGACAAAAGGTACTCAACGAAAGCTTCTTCTGCGCTATCCTTGTCATCCTTTTCCAGCTTAAAAATTAAGTGCCACACAGGACGTTCCCTGTCATATATTCCTTCGACCCTCAAGATAAGCTGGACAACCGGAGACGCCACCTTATGAATGGCCAATTCTTTGGCGGACTTTGTATTGAGAGAACTCAGAACGGTAGTAACAATCTTCTTGAGTTCGTCTTTGAAGGATGGAGGCACTTGGTATGCGCGATTGAAATCATCGTTGTCCTTGATTTCGATCATTTTTCTAGCGATCTTGGACTTCTTCGAGCGCAAGACAGAGTTCGCCATGGTCGACGAAGGCAACTCTTTCGCCGAAGTCACGAGGATGATTATTCTCATTACGTGCGAGGCATACTGATGAATTATCATCGTTGACCAGTATGGACCAAACAGACTAAGCATTTGTATGAACATAGATTCCATTGTGGTAGATGCAATAAATTGTTCCTCGGCATCGTCCTGCGCCAGATCTTCATCTCCATCACGAGCGTCGTTGGCGAGTTCTTTTTCGATCAAGGCAGCACTTCTCACAAGAAGCGTCTCAAGAACATGCGACGAGTACTTGTGGTGAGCCAAAGCGGGGAAATGGCCTTGAAATTGATGGAATATATATTTGAGCTGGCGGTCTGATGAATAAAGAACGAGCCGTTCCATAAGTTTTGAGCAAATTTGGTTGGTAACTAATTTGAGCTCCTTACCTCTGGACTCTTCTAAGACAGATCGAATGAAGCCTGCTCTTTCTTCATCGGAGTCGAAAGCGTTCACATTTAAAGTCGACTCTGCTTGCTTGAAGTACTCGATTTCACTTGAGTCGACTAAGCCGTAGAATACAGAACTAAACTCAGATTTTTCCTCTGCGCTTGGCTCCATGGAAACTGTATATTCATCCTCGTTGCGGAAGCTGGCTTCAGAGACACCGTTAGCCAGTTCACTGGAACGTTCTTTGTAAGCATTGTTTTGCCTTCTTCCTCTTTGTTTCGCCATTCTGTGCCGATTTCAAATTAAAAATTCACAACAACTCAAATAACGTAATTCCAGATATTTCGTATTTTGAAAAATTCAAGTGAGAGCGATGAGGTTGTGTACGATAAGACGCGCAGAAGCTGCAACTCTGGAGTCTGTAGAGAAACAGCCGCACTGCAGTCCGGGTGAAAATAAGTAGTAAGAAATCGGCAGAGGTGAAGTAAGTCCCTTTGGGTGTGAATATCTCGTGGAAAAGATTTCTTGAAAAGTTCAATATTACACAAGATTACAAAGCTTCGAAAACTTCATTACGTGGGGGTTTCACCCGGATCAGTAGATAGATGCCTGAGATAAATTACTCTACACTTCCATGATTTTCTTAGGTGTCCCACATAGAAAAGTCCAATATACTTTCCTTAGTATGCGAACACCCACGGCTTTACGCTTGGCTACCTTGGCATCACGCCATTGCCAAGCTAAAGACCAATTATTTAATCCTACCTTATGCGAGCCATCAGACAATATAAATTGACGGCTTTTTCACCTCTCTAGTTGAATAGCCTGGTTGATTATGGTACAAGACCGCACCCGATAAACATCTGCTAAATGAGGACCCTCACAGATTTGTAATTCCATAAAATCCATTCACTTTGAAAACAGATACAATACTATGGCTAAAACAGAAGAGAGTTCGCAATACATACACGAAACAGCCGAGATATTGAGCATCACAGTATACACGTTCCACTATGCGAGTCCGGGGGATGATGCACCAAAGCCTCACCCGTGAAGAGGTCAATCCAGTTACAACTTCGCTGTGAACTTTTTCTCACTTTCGATCGCATTGATATGATGAGGTCTCTTAGTAGTAAGCTTGTTCCACTCAACCAATCTGGGGTAGTCCTTTACCGGGTTGATGTCAGCCCCGATATCTTTGAAGCGTTTTGGGTTGCTGAAAAGGTTGCTGTTGATTGGGAAGTCCAAAATAAAATCAGCTCCGGACAACTTGTTCCCTACAAAATAACCACCATTCTTCTTCTCCAATTGATCATTCAAAAACTTTAAAGCGGTCTTGATTTTTTTCAAGTAGAACTGCGAATTGATTTGGCCCATGATGATATTAACAAGCCAGCCTGCCCCGAAAGGAGCCCTCTCTACGGCAAAGGCTCCCACCAAGAGTGACACGATGTGTGGCTGCAAAGTTCCCTCACTGAAATGCAAGTAGTAGTCGACCAAAACCTGGTCTTCCTCGGTCTCTGGCTTGAATTTACCCGCAAAATCGTAGTGGCTAATTAAATATTGAATGATCTGGCCCGACTCAGCCAACGTAATTGGAGTGGTGGATCCATCTTTGAAGACCTGCACAACCGGAGACAACCCAAGTGGCCAGATTGCTTTCAATTCTGGTGGCGCCAAGTACTCGGAGTTACGATTGTAAACTTTGACTTCATACTTGATATCCAATTCTTCTAAAAGCCACACGATTCTCGACGCACGCGACTCGACGAGACTAAATGAATGTTAGCATTCATGATCATTGTGATTTTTACGGCTGCAAGCTGCTTCCCCGCATTGAGAATGGATACTGAAAATGGACATAGAAAAACATACTAGTGTAAGATGATCTTATCTTGAGACATGGTTGTGGCAAAATTTGATCGTATTTCAACGAAAGAAAATGTAAATGTGGCGCCCCAAAATAAATTCGAATGCAAGTTGAGGCTTGGTCTCGTATAGAGCTAGCTTGGAGGTGCGAGCTTGCTCTGGGGCACTGGGCGCACGTGAGTTTAGCCCGATAATACACATAAATACCAGACATACCAGCATGGCAAAATAGTTGAAAGAAAAGCTTATTTTAGAATTCTGAGATTTCCAAAATTTCAGAAGTGTGGAAACGGTTTTTCTTTCCTCAGTATAGGACCCTATTGTAGTGTCCTATCCCCTTCATGTTCACTGTGGGGCATCGCCACTGCACGCACGCTGGGGAGCATTACGTCACCCAAATGCAAGCCTAACTGAAAACTGAAGAAAGTGAAGAGCATGAGAAACGAAAAGAATAATGAACAATGCAAGAAGAACTATTTGTGCAACTTAACTATCTCTACACCAATAGCAAGATTTTCCGTGCACACGTATGAATAATACATGCTCACTGACTTGTATCACTGTTTAGTTCTGCTGCACGGGGATGAGATGGGTGCGAAATACTGCGATAAAAAAATTAATGCAAGTAAATTAAACCGTGTCACAACTCACTTTCCGAAGCACAACATGGAAAGCAGAAAGCCTTTAGAGTCATTGGTGCTTGATGCAACGCCGTTGATCACACAATCAGCTTCAGCATTGCAGCAGTATGCATCAAAGTGTTTTACTACGCCTGGAGTGAAGGCAGAACTAAGAGATGAAAATGCTAGAAACCAGTTACTTCTTTGGGGTGACGCTTTGGTGGTCAGACAGCCGAAACAAAAATTCATTGACAGCGTCAGTAGCTTTGCTAAATTGACAGGTGACTACTCTGTCCTCTCGATGAATGATGTACATATCATCGCCTTGGCTTACGAATTGGAATATGAAAAGAACGGCGATGCAAAGTTGAGGTCTTATCCTGGTGAGAAACTTGCCGGACAGGAAAATGAAGAAATCAAACAAAGCTTCAAGGCTACTCAGCTGAAAGAAATTCCGAACGCTAAAACATCAGGCCAGCACGTCAACGCGGACTTTATCAAGTCCCTGACAGAAGGGGAGGCAGAAAGCAAAGCCGAGATCGATGACGATGGATTTCAGGTTGTCACAAGACATAAACGCCAAAGTGGAAAGCATCACTGGAACACATACTCGAACAACAACAAACATCAGACTGAGACCGCTGCCGAGGAACCGCAAACACCTCATTTGACAGAAATACAAGCTGATTCACAGGGGGGAATCGACAGCACGATTCCAGTCAAGAAATCAGCTGAAACTCCTGAAGCGTCAGAAAGTATCGAAGATGCCACAGCGTCCCAGGATTCCCCGGAAGCTGGGGATGAAGAGGCTGAGGTTTCCGATGAGGACGACGATGGAGACTGGATTACCCCAAGCAATCTTCAAGAAGTAATAATGAAGGACAACAACGAAACCGTTCGCGATGCGCATACAGAATCGGAAGAACAAATCTCCGTGGCCATCTCCACTGGTGACTTTGCATGCCAAAATGTCTCGATGCAAATCGGTTTGAAGCTCATGAACTACCTCTCGGGAAAGCAAATCAGAAGCGTGAAAAACTTCATGTATAGATGCCACGCCTGTTTCAAGATGGTGCCTATGGATAAATCGGGTGTGAGGAAGCACTTCTGCCCCAAATGTGGTGGCGACACTTTGCTCAGATGCGCCGTATCGATCGACAACGTCACGGGAAAAGTGACACCTCATTTAAAAGCCAACTTTAACTGGATCAGAAAAGGCCAGGTTTACTCTATAGCTTCGCCATTGAGTAAAAGCACGCAAAAGAAACAAGGAAAGGCCGGCCACCAACACAACAAGGAAAACAGACATAAGGCTTTACAGGAGCCTGTGATTCTACGGGAGGACCAGAAAGAGTATACCGATGCCTTGGAAGAGGAGGCAAGGCGTCGCCGCAAAAACGAAAAATTGCTTCAGGAGTACGTGGGAGGCGGTAGTGCAGACAACATTATTTCTCCGTTCAGCTCCACGCATAGAAGCACCGGTGTTAGGGTTGGCCGGGGAAGAAACGCTAACGCCAACAAGGGAAAAAAAGCGTAAGGACACCTATGGAATAGCCTTGCAAGTAAGGAGAACTTAGTGTTTCGTTTACAAAACATGACGACGGATTGACAGCTTGTGTCACTTCTATGCCGGTGTCAGTACGGTGATTTACATAGCAATCAGTGACAGAATCCCTACCTCTGCCTCCAGAAGCAACACAGCGCACCCTTTCGATGCACACTGATAAATCTAACGGAACGAAACTCAAACATCTCCATATCTCCAGTTGCAGAGAAAAAGCATTACTGTCATACTGCACTTGCCTCTCTCGTCAAAGTAGCTGTGTGCAAGACATGACTTGTGCACATTCTCTCTTGTCTTGATTAGGCGTCTGCGCCGCTCAACCAAGCACAGGTGAGGCTGCCGGGCCGAATTTATCGCACCGTGCATCCAGTTTTTATTAGCAAGCTATTTATACAAGAGTACATGCTGTACCATAATTCAAAAAATAATTGATACACGAAGGCTACAATCTCGGACTGATACCTCGAGTTCGACACTAAAAAATAATCAGAGAACCCAGCAGCCCGAGTGCTCTACGTTACTTGCACAGCTGTATGAGCTCGGCACAAGCAGCAGCCACAGCAGCGTTTCTGGCCAGCAAAACAACTGCCACAGGGCCGCTTAGCAAAGAAAAACCGGCTTTATGGCGCAATACTGATAAAAAGAATTCTGCGACTATATTAGATACGCCGAGGCCGGCTGGTTATTTGCGTGCACCGACCCCAAGGGCAAGCGAGAGGCACGAGACACCGACCCCTGGAAGCACCCGCCGGCAATACAAAACGAGTTCACCGAATGCTTCGCGCACGACTCCCAATGCCGGTGTTTCCTCTGGGAGTCGTAATGCTGCGTTTGTGCGTAGAAGTAGCCGAGCATCACCTAATTCGCTGAAACCACGGTCCAGTAGGTCTTCACAAGGACCGCGGGCACTGGCAGACATGGTAGTTTACTCAGCACTGCCTTCACAGACTGGTTGTGACTACTTTAGTCTTCCACGCTCGAACTCGGTACCACCTGCTGATCCGACTTGTAGTACACCAACACTTCAGGCGCCTACGAACACAAACCCGTACGATATGCTTGCACTGGTACGCCAGTCGATCAACTCAAAAGCTAAGGTGGGCACAGCCAAGGAGGCTGTTCGCAAGAGCCAGCTTGCCTTGAACGAGTTTCGCCTGAGCGTAGATCATAGGCGCATGGTATCACAAGCCGCATCATATATGGGCTCGCTGCACGAAGACATTCACAGCAGGCAACCTGTCTCCAATAGTTCGAGCAGGCAGAGCTCGGAGGTGAATATTTACGACAATTTGAACAAGTTACGCAGCGACCGCTCCCGTTCGCTGATTGGCTCTGTCATTTCTGATACACACAGCAATGATGGTTCGTCATTGCTCACACCCAACTTCAAGTTCTCTTATGTATCAGTTGGGTCGAGTACAGACGCACTAGGAAAAGCGCTGCCTGACCCACACGATGCGCCTTCCCCGATACCGATTCCGTTGTCATCGCAGGGCGTTGATAGGGAATTGGACAGGGGAATGGCTGCGGCAGCTTCCAACGGCCTAGCCAAGCTCTCACTATCCACAGATACCCTTGCTACTTCCAGCTCGGACGCATTGGTGGAACCGGCAGTACAGCCAGCTAAACCAGGGCGCAAGAAACCACCATCGCTCAATGATTTGGGGTCGTTCTGTGAGACTTCTGGGCTGGACTTAGAGTATGGGGTACTTGGGCCTGGGAAAAGTGATCTAGAAGCCGACGAAGCCGAGAGCATCAAGTTTCCGCTTTTCCCCGGGATTTTGGAGAAGTCACACCACCGCATCGGGTTGTTTTCAAAGAAAAGAAAAAAGGCCCGGGACTCGGGAGTTGTGTACGACCCGGAACTGATGCCAACTGACGAAAACGAAGTACCACTTGCGCTTACTACCAGTAGGGCTATGAAGAATTCCGGGCGTGCCGTGCAGCCAGTAAAACTCCGAACAACGATGAGAAAGGAGGACAAACGAAAGGAAAAGAAGACTGCATTCAACGAGGACAAACCTTGGAAAAACCACGGCGATTTGCATGCTATCTCTGACCCACAAAGAAAGCGATACGAGGGTTTGTGGGTCAGCAACAAGGGTCTCTATCTAGATCACGTGGTTGTCAGATTGACAGGTGTGAACTACGAAGGAAACATCCGCGGATCTACATCAAGTGGCCGGGAGCTAGATAAAAGTGACGTTTCAGAGAAAGCAGCGAGGCTTTCTGCCAATTTGAACGTCGATCCAAGCCAACCTGACATGAAGGAGTTGCACAGTCTCGAAAACGCCACCACTGATAATCTCATGCACGCTGCTGTTGTGAGGAAGCTATGGAATAGAAGCAATCTTCCGCGTGAAACCCTTCTGACGATTTGGGACCTTGTCGATTATAGAAAAGATTCCACACTCAGCAAGGCCGAATTCATAGTTGGTACGTGGTTGGTTGACCAATGTCTATATGGGCGAAAGTTACCCAAAGTAGTGAACAAGCTGGTATGGTCAAGTTTGGGTGGGCTTGGTGTTAATGTAGTAGTCAAAAAGAAGAGGCGTTGATGAAATTTTCGGGTTTTCAGGGAATTGAGTATATTTTTTGAAGTTATAGAGATGATCGTGCATGCTCAGGCCATCATCAAACAGCATGAAACAGTCGATTGTGCACGTAGCATAAGTTGTTGTACAGATCTTTGTCTCTTTGTCACATTCAGCCAATATTGTTTGTCTTCAGTCTTCACAATTTCAATCTATACACTTACGTGTGAGTGCAAGTGATCGCGTATCACTCGATCTTTGGTTCAAGCTGACAGACCTGGGGCAGTGATCTACTATTGGTTCTCCCGGACTCCCTAATTTTTGCGAGGAATGAAAACTGAACCAGTTCCAGGAGGACACCACTATTATACCTCTGTATCGTAACTCGAAAATGATAGCTCAGCACCCCACAATCTGCAAGCAAAAGCTCCCAACCACAATGCGGTTCCAGAAAGCTGGGCCCATCGAGCCGATGGCAATTTCGCCGACCAACATCTGAAATACAGGAGTAATCCAGAACGTTTTTGGAAAATGATCAAAAACACCTGATAGAAAATTGCTGCAGACTGATGAGCCTTGAACCTTCTAATGCTTGTTGGTAATTTCTCTCCGCCCTTCTCATTCGCGTCATGGGCACTGGCCACTGTTGCAACCTTTCCTAGATTCGTCTTTTCGCGGCACCTGGTTGCGCTGCACACCGAAACCACTATCAAAGATAAACATTCTTTCTTTAATTCAGCTAAAAGCATGTCTGGGCGATCCATGAATCTTATGGATTTGCTCTCGGGTGACTCAAGCTCACTACATAGTGAGTCACAAATCAACACTTTGAGCGTCTTTTATGATAACACGCAAGACACGCCCGAGCTACCTGTTCTGCAAGAGATAAACCCTTCGATGGTATTCTATCTCCCTACGGAAATGACCCAGATACAAAAAGACATGTCTGAGGCAGTGGTACAGATGTTTTTACCTGTATTGCATTCTGAGCTATTGCATCAGCGTGCACGCTCAAACATCAACAGCCTCTTACTGGCCCCGGATGACGCCGTATATGGCACTCAAGACCAAGACACGCTTCACCGCGCCAAAATCATTTCGCTCATCTATGATCAGCTATTGACTATTTCGATGCATCCGTCCCTTGTAGTCGACCATTTCATCTCCAAGGGATTATTACTTCTGTCGACGAAAGCCGGACTTTGTAGTCTATCAGGGAAGCTTACCATATTCAATGAAATCGTCGACACCATTTCGGAGGAGTACGAGGTTGAGTCTCCGTCAGTCGACTACAACCTCTTAGTAATTGCCAAGACCGTCAAGGAGTTAGAACTCATAGAAGGCTTGGTGATTGGGAAGAAACTCCGCTATGTCAATGTAAGTAGTGGAAAGAGCCTTTTTGAGGAGCCTAAAGAGCCCACTCGTCCGGAAAAAGACGACGCATTGGAGGATGACCAGTCACTAGAGTATAAGCACAAACACCGACACTATGCATCTCGCCAGGCAGATAAAGATAGACCCACTCAGAGAATATTCACGTTGCACTTGATCACAAGTAGACACTTGTGCCTGTCTTTCACATCCAATACCAAGTTTGACTTGATGGTCTCTTTTGACTCGGATCTAGATACCTCCAGCCCGGGCATCGAATTGCTACGCAGAAACGCTGAGTTCCATGCTGCCACAAACTCTCAAATAAACCTACCCATTGTCATACCCGTGCCAATCTATTCCGTGGAGCATATATCGAGGGTAATCCACAAGCCAGAATCGGAGTTCGGAAGCCTAGCTGCAGACTCCGAGACAAGCTGGCGGCGGCTTGTTCTTCGTGCATTTATTGGAAACAGGTATCGAATTTTTGAGAGTCACGACACCGATAACACCAAATGTGGGATCGATTCGAGGCTTTTGCACGACTTCGCTTTCTCTCAAACCAAGGAGACCTTTAACTCTCCGTACAAATGGATGGACCGGTATACACGCCTCGTCAATATTGATCTTCCGAGCGACAAACTTCGAGCTAGACTCGACGCAAATTATCTTTTATATTTACAGAGCGCTTTTGGGTGCGCTACAAACGGGTACCACACGGGCTTGGCCACGTCCGAAACTGCGCTGATAGATACCTACGATGGCTTCAAAAAGAGTATGGCTAACTTTCTATACGCTAGAGTCACCGAGATCAACATACTAAAGACCGATGCCCTAAACACCATTGTTCCTCGCTACCGAGCTGACGAAGAAAAGAGACAAGCAGAAATCGACCACGACGAAGAGCAGGTCGGGGAAAACTATAGAAAACTTCGCAAGTTGACAGAAGAGCTCGCTATTGTCGAAAAAAGATTTGCTCGCGTCGAGAGCGAGAACCGAAAGCTACTGGATCTGTTGGCCGATACACAACTAATGATCAATAATCTACAAACTATTTTGGAGAGCGAAGATGACGGGTCCTTGAATAAGAAATTGGACGAGCAAGTATCTTTGATGAACCTGCTAGAGCAAGAGAAGGCTCTTCTTTTGAATGAAAGCGGAGTCATCAATGGAGAGATTGAAGAAGCTCGCGAAGAGTACCAACTCAAATCAACGCAGGCTCTACATGCTACGGACGTGCTTCAAAGTCTAGAAACAAAGCGAGATCTGCTTCGGAATCGGTCTGACGGTCCAGGGATGTCGACGCTTCCTGCTCTTGCCAGGGAAAAAGAGCTTGAGACCTATAGAACGCAACTCCATCACCTTGAACAAGAAACAAGCTTTCTCGAAGATCTCTACACTCTGCGCTTTGATAAAGTAGTCAAAGAGCAGAATAGCTCGGTACCGGAAAAATCAACACTCACTCCCGCGAACCGAGTCTTCAATCGTATGAGCCGGGCCCCCACGCCGCTTCAGTTTTCAAAAAAGACAGGAACCTCTGCTAAGGATTAAGGGGAACTACGGTTAAGTATCATTCGTTTAGACTAAAAAAATCACCACTTTTGATTAAAATGGCTCCGCGGGCAAAGAAGTTCGAAGACCTAGAAAGAATATGAGAGACTTACTTTCGCTCCATCTCAAGGTAGCCCATCTTGCATATCGCACTCGTTGTCTACCCGGTTGATCTCGGTTTAGTGCGGAAGCAACAGGAGTGCGGGGTCGGAAGAGAATATCTGTATACGGTGTTCGTCAATACCTGGCAAGTCCTTACTACTATATTTATAATAAGCCAATCGTTCTTCTTGATCAAGGAAAAAGACCAGGATCTCTTGCTTTGAAATCAATTCAAGTCAAGTCAATGCCTTCTTTCCATGAAAATTTTATAAGGCTGGAGGTCTTTGGGACTTCATATGTGCCTCGAGATTTCACTCAACTTACCTACATTGTCGATCTTCAAGCGAGAAGATTACTCGTCGAAGGGCGAAAGGAATTTAGTGAGAGGTACATTGTTCCAAAGGTTGGACTTTTACTGCTCGCCAAAGACCTTGTGTTTATTTATGTCGTATGGCAATTAGTTGCCACCGTGCTCAAGCCAATTTACACGCAAGGTTTCATCAGATCCACTCAAAATTTGGTTCTTTGTCTTTACAAGAGGATTGCTGGAGTATTTATGTCGCTTCCTCCAATCAGGAGAAAAATAGATGCAGAATTGCGAAAGACTTTAGAGGTCGTGGAGAAGGAAATCATCAAGAATGACAAGTCACTATTACAATTTGCCCAACTTCCAAAAGTGGGTATTTCCTCGCATTTGGTGGATGATCAGATAACTCAAACCCAGAACACATTGGGCCACAGTGACTGGCAGAATGGCCGAGTATCGGGCGCAGTTTATCATGGAGGCGATACATTACTCTCTCTCCAACTGAAGGCATACGAAAAGTATAGTGTTGCAAACCAACTACACCCCGATGTTTTCCCGGGTATTCGCAAGATGGAAGCAGAGGTAGTTTCAATGGTTCTCGATATTTTTAATGCGCCAGAGTCTGCTTGTGGTAGCTCTACCTCTGGTGGCACTGAGTCTTTACTTCTTGCTGGATTGGCCGCAAGAGAGTATGGAAAAGCCAACAAGGGTATTTCAAAACCAGAGGTGATTGCACCGGTGACAATACATGCTGGTATCGAAAAAGCATGCTATTATTTTGGTATGAAATTGCATAAGGTGGACCTAGATCCGGTCACTTATAAGGTGGACTTGAAGAAAATGAGACGGCTCATCAATAAAAACACTGTTTTACTTGTTGGGTCCGCGCCAAACTATCCTCATGGTATCATTGACGATATTGAAGGTATCTCGAAATTGGCAGTCGCACACAAGATTCCGCTTCACGTGGACGCATGCTTGGGGTCTTTCATAGTCACCTTCTTGGAAAGATCTAAAGTGCACGGTGATAGGACTATTCCGCTATTTGATTTCCGAGTCCCTGGTGTGACCCTGATTTCTTGTGATACTCACAAATATGGATTTGCACCCAAGGGCTCTTCGGTGATTATGTACCGAGACACTAAGCTCCGCGAGTGCCAATACTATGTTCTGAGTGACTGGACAGGTGGTATGTATGGGTCGCCGACTCTCGCTGGGTCGAGACCTGGCGCGTTGATGGCAGGTTGCTGGGCTACTCTTTTGCATTTAGGTGAAGAAGGTTACACACAGTCATGCCGTGAGATTGTGGGCGTTACCAACGAGGTGAGGGAAGCTATAGAACAAGAAAAAGTTTTGTCGAAACATTTGGAGATTATTGGAGATCCCATAGCTTCGGTTATTGCTTTCAAGACTCGCAAATCAAGCAAGTTAAACATATATCAGATAGGTGACGCGATGTCAAAGAAAGGCTGGCATTTGGCGTCTCTCCAGAATCCTCCTGCATTGCACTTCGCTTTTACCCGACTTTCAGTTCCAATCTCAAATGATATGATACGAGACCTTGTTGAAGTTGTTCAAAGTCAAGAAGGAGCAGAGAATTTACCTAAGAGTGACACAGCTGCATTATATGGCGTGGCAGGAAGTGTGTCCACAGCAGGGGTTGCTGAGAGAGTCATTGTTGGGTTCTTAGACGCTTTATACAAACTTTGAGGCTCAATTGATCTGATTCTCATAAGCAAGATCTACTAATTGAACACAATGAGTTAAAATCTGATTGTATATATTCGCGAGTGCACTACTTCAAGGTGAGTGAGATATTATCCTAGCTTGCTTTTGGCTATGTAGTTTCTTATCTCAATACAACAAGATTTCGATTCAACCTTTGTGTTTAGACTTCATCTCATGATCGACAGTTGCAAAAGTAAAATATTGTTTTCTGCGGTCGTGCCTGCCTCACGAATGACTGATTGCCCGTCCAAATGCGGTAAGAGGGTGTTGTAGCCGCGATGAATCATCTAATCTACAAATAGCATGCGTGATCTCTTATCTTCAGAAGGATATAGTACGCGAGAAAAACGCCCAAACCAAAAGTTCATCCAAGAAATACTAAAAAAAATCACTCAGCTCACACAATGGCTGCTTGCTCCACATCTGGAACATCTGAACTATTCAGCACCCTATCGTTGATAAGTTGGGTCTGCGCTCAGCTTCCCCAGATAATATCAAACTATAAAGCCAAATCTGCCGAGGGAATATCGCCCCTGTTTCTACTACTATGGTTTATGGGTGACTTTCTCAGCTTTACAAGCTGCTTATTGAACGATGCAGCTCTCAACTTTCAAGTATATCTCAGTGTTTTTTTCCTCGCAAATGATCTAACACTATGCTATCAATATTACTACTACAACAGCATTTACCCCAGAACACACTTGCAGGTTCTTTCGCAAAACAATGAAGCAGTAGGCTCTGATATTGAAGGCGCAACTCATTCTTCAGAAATACATGATGCTACAAAGGCAATTCATCAGCGCTTACACGCGGGGGCTTTGGGTGGGGAAACTTGCATGGAAAAGAAAGTTACCGAGTCACTAAGACCGTCAGTAAAGGAACTGTCCAAGCGTTCCTCTAGTCTTTCACCAGGCAAAGATCATAATATGAATGTGTATGGATTTGGAGCAACGTGCACATCTCCCAAACTTGGTAATATGACTGTTGCAGCTGGTGTACTTCTAAGCACAGGACTTGCACAAGCTTTGAACCCGGAGAGTTCCACTAGTTTAAGAACTGCTTCAATGAAAGAGACGCTCGGCGTCATTCTTGCTTGGGGCTGTATGTGCATTTACATAAGCTCGAGATTTCCACAGCTATACAAGAATTATTCCCGCAAATCTGTCGACGGTATTTCGCCTCTCCTATTTGGCTCCGCTCTTTTGGGGAATTTAACATACACGTTGTCTGTTTTGACTAGCTGTGAGTTCTTATCCTCCGAGGATAAGTCAGCCTTTTTTCTCAAACAGTTGCCTTATCTCTTGGGCAGCGCAGGCACAATCTTATTCGACATCGCATATTTTTACCAAAGGTATATATACAGGGTTGCTGGTGTCGACAGTCTTGACATGAGCCTCGAAGACTGGCTTGAAGCGTGAAGCTTAGCGCCTGTTTGAGAATTTTTCGCGGCCTATCCATGTATTTCTTGATTTCATCTGATCAAAGATCGGATTTACGATTTACTCGTTTTAATCAGATGCCATCAGTCATCTCCCTGGACCAGAGAGAGTTAAGAGTTCATTGGCACTTTTTCTAACACCGGCATCCGAATAGCTTTCCTGTTGGAGCTTACGCCGATTCGACACAGGCTATCCGTATTTACATATTGCATTAGTTGAAAGTTTAAGGTCAACGGTGTTCAACTTCAACTCTTATAAATCTTTATAGGAATGGTCATTGACCTTTTGCGACGGGATTCGAGACAATGTGGCGTATCGTGCCGCTATATCTGGTATCAAAACAACCTTAAATCAAAAGAACCGTGCTCGAGCTAACGCACCTTGGACAAATTGAGAGATTGACGGATCATCCTTCAATTCATCAGTTTGCGCCCGTGCGCTGAGACTTCGAGCAGTTCGCGCGCAGTTTCGAGAGAACCAAAGCGGACCTCCGGATATAGATGTTAATTGAATTTGGAAGCTATCGAAAGAAATCACTACTCAACACAATACTCCTGTTATAGACGATATAAAATTTTGCTTAACTTATTTCCAAAGTCGCACTTCGTTTATGTCATATAGCTTAGCCCTCGAATATAGGAGTCAAGGGCTGCGATCAAAGCACTTATGATATACCGTTTTGTCGCTCGACAATTGCGCCTGCAACGTCATCAGTCTTCTCTACTAGAAAATCCAGTTTTTCAACCGCGGGTTTTCACGAGAAGAAACAATATCGAAAGTTTCCTTCAAGTCCCACAGGACAGCTATCCTAATCCTCTTTTCGGCTTAGAAAAGGATCAGCTTTTAGGTCTTAGTGCAAGAGAACTTCAGCATCTTATAAAGATTCCCGCCAAAACTGCCAGTGAGTCAGACCGATTTCATCAACACCTTATCGAAATCTTCAATGAAAACCTTATCAAAGATACGCGGTTGGCAGTTCTTTATCTAGACCTCATCACAGAGCCATTAGTGCGCGAAACAATTCTACAGTACTTGAGAAATTTCTACAGAAACGACCGTATTCGACTGTCAATCTTGGCCTTTATCGAGGATCCAGATTCAGCAGTATGCCACCTGTCGGTTTTGTCGAATTTGCGTCTGGTGTTGACAGATTCCAGTGACTCGCCAGAAGTTGCTGCTGGTGTCGCATTAAATTATATGCGAAAATTGGCGTATACGAACCGTGTGAAGAAAACGCCAATTTTTTTGAGTGTTGATTATCTGAGAATCTTGATTAAGTGCTTGTCAAAGACACAATGGGCTCACTTATTTGCTGCCATGGTGCAAGTCAACATTAGGTTCGAGAACTACGATCACCGCGAGCTCATAAAGTCATTTCTATTGCGTGGCTCGGCTCTTGATCAGTTTGTCGCCCGTACTGGTATCTTAGATCCTAAATGGCATGACACCGAAGTGACGTCCTTCTCAGATATTCAGAAACAAAAGATTCTCAATTTCTTCTCGTTGTCTGAACTCGCTCTGTGCACCCAATATGCGTTGAGGCAGAAGGACGTGACCATGTCAAACATCTACCTCGAGCTCCTTGTGTCCAAGTTTGAGTCATTGGGAAATCCGGATCTTCTTCAGTTAGTGCTAAGCGTGATGCTCTCCCATTCCATGACTTTCAAGGGCTCACATGAGTGCCTTAAATTTTTGCGCTATATCAAGCAATCTGATCTCAAACTTGTACCGGACACGTTACTCAGAATCCTCACAGTATTGCGTCAAGATGGCTTTTATGATGAAGCTCTACTTTTGGTGAACTACTTGCACACAGAAACTCTCTCCGGCGTGGAGCGTCTTAATTTAGTCGCTGAAATCATGAAAGTCATTACTGGCAAATTCTCTTCTCACCCAAAAGTTGCAGTTGGATACTTTGCGTCCCTTTTTTGTGACGAGAATGAATCTGCGTTGCACATTCTCAAAGACTTGATGCTTCTTGATCTTATTTATGGCCCTGATACGGTGAGCTCTCTGTTTCTGGAAGTACCAAGAGCCGAAATCCACGAAGACTTAAAAAATTCTCGTTTGACGCATTCAAACATTCAGGAAATCTATACTGTAACACTCCGAAGCTTACCGTATGAACAAAGAACAAGCCCAGCTTTCATACGAAAATTGTATGAGCTTTATCAGTGGAAATTAAGGGGAGCACAGGTAGAGGATGATAAGCAAAGTGTCTTCCACGAGAAGAATGTCGATGAAAGCATACTTAGCCTATTCCTTGACTATCTTTTGCGTGAGAATCCCGAGGGAAGATCTGAGATGAATCTCGTGCAAGATCGTCTACAATTCGAAACTGCAAAGCAAATTTTCAACGATTTCTACTCAACCCACGGAACTCTGAAGGTGATAAAGAGCCCGTACATTTTGGACTTGTTGATACTTTCGAGTTTAACAAAGCATCAAGATCTAGCATTTGCTATCTCAGTTTTCAAGAGAGGAAGACAAAACGAATTGCCCATCACATTTAACCAGGTGTATCCATTCATAATGTATCACTATCTGAAAGGTGAGATGGAACGCGCTCATATGTGGTTCATGTTGCTCATGCAAAGCGGAGCCAAAGCTAAGTCTGTTGCTGCAGATAGGGTATTCAAGATAGCGAGAGAACAACATTGGCCTAATACGGGCCTGATGTATCGGAATAATGTTCGAAAGAAGTTGAGAGCCGCGCGTGCCGAACTAGAGAAGTTGGAGACAGACCCACTTGAAACTCTTGGAGGTGGAAGCCAAAAGGGTGAAGATATAAACACGATAGTGGAAAGCCGCGATTTGGGACAGGGTTTGCAGCAAATCTTGCATGAGCTTTCGATGGAGAAATAAATGGCGTTACAGAGCCTGCAGCTGAGACAATAGCACCTTTCTATTTTCGACATCATGACAATTTGCACCCACGGCATGCGAAGTCTAGCACATTTCTCGTTTTTTTGGTGTACCGCGATGCGAGATTCGGCATAGTGTTGACAAAGTGACCAGATGCGGTAATTAAATAAAGATGAGAACTGTCTCTATGCGACTGCATTTCTTCCGCGGTCCTCATCATAACCAGGTATCGTTTCGCCAAACCGACTGGTCATATCAAACAAAATTTTGCCTGCCATTTTCAATATAACAAAAGATTCACCTTGGGCTATTTAAAAATCTGCAAGAAAACAAACCAGTCAGACTCATCAGTTTTGCCCATAGAGCATAGACATGGGAAACTGATCGAGAAATTCAGCAATGATGCACGAACGCCGTAATTCTGATAAATTCACAACTCACCCTAACCAGGACCCACTTCGAGATTTACGAGATCAGTCTCACGAAGCAATTTCTAGCGAAGAGCGACTAAATGAGGATATTCTAATTGAGCACCCATCCAGCCATATGAACATGGAAGAGCAGTTTGATCTTATGGCGAACAAGGTCAGCGAAGCTATGCAAGATATCAATTCCATTTACAAAGATATTGGATACTCTTCCCTAGAGATAGCGGAGAAGAAATCCGATATATTCACAGCGATGAACAACACAATTGCATCTTTTAAAAGTAGTTTGCAGCGCGAGAAAAGCAGCATAACCAACGAATGCGAGTGGCTCCGGCAGCAGATTCGCATTATTCTTTCAATGCTAAATGACAACAAAGGATCTAAATACTTGAATCTCACGAGTCGTGGCATTGTTTTCGACGACTATAAAACGTATTCCAACGGGCGCAAGGGAGATGTGCTTCTGCGCATGAGTAAGTGCCGTTCGCCAGGATTAGCTGCTGGCATGCTAGACACTGGTATTCTGGGAGATATCTCGCTTTCTCCTTCAGATCTTCTGTTTCCAAGCGGTGAAATGCTAGGATCATCAATCGGAGGTTTAGAATCAGAGGTTCTTTCCGCAAATCTGATGTCATCACAGAATCAGTCCGGTACAGGCAATACTTATCTCACACTGAGCCTTTGCAGCTCAGATCTCTCGTTACTTGACTACAGATCAAGGCTCAACTCGATTTTTCTTGATGTGCTCAAGGTCTTCGTCAAAATTTACAAGAAGTTTAATGAAGTCAATCGTATGTTCTGGGAAAATGTTGAGGCCATCGTTGAAGACTGGAGAGAAGGAGATTTTTCGCTGTTGATACATTCCATTCCCTCCAAGCTGGAGGCCGAGGAGCATTCACTTCTCTTTGATGAATTTGACTCCGTTCTTGTTCAATTGAAGTTGACTGATCGTAGTTACATTCCAGGACTACGTGGGAGTGTCAGCGGGGCAAAATCGGAGGATCTTCCCTTCATATTATCCAGTCCGCGCAAGAATCAAGTTTCGACTACGGATCTTCCCAGCACAGACGGCACCGTTATGGAAAGCATGAGTAGACTACGAAACATTAACGACAAGCTTATACACGCAATCAGAGGGCTCAAATTGACCAAGATAAGCAATGATGTGATTTCACAATTAATGAAGGAAACTGAGGCGACAGAAAGGCAAATCGTGGTTCGGATAGCCAAGATGAAAGAAGCTATTTCTGAATGTCTCAATCTCATCGATTCTCTATCTTTGACAGAAGTGGACCTCATCGCAATACAGCGCATGCAAAATTATTCCGAACATGATAGCAAAAACTCGTCCTCTGGGGAGGGCCTCTTCGACATCGATACCCTTAAATTCATACAAAGCAACCCTCGTGAGTTTGGTTTGATGAACCATCATTTGAGTTTTGTTACCAAACTTGCGAACACCCTCCGTATAATTAAGGAGAGTAAGGAGAAAAAATGGAACCAATACTCTCAAGCATGCGGAAAGCTATGGGAAAAACTCGGCGAACACAAGGATTATACAACGAGATTCATGAAGAATAACTCAAAGCTCACTGATGTTTCTCTCAGTAATTTCAAGTGCGAATTGAAGCGATTGTATGCGAAGAGAGCTGAATATATTGATACCTTCATTCTCAATGCAAGAAAGGAAATACGCCATCTTCAATCCCAGTTATTGTATTCTTTGAGACGCTGTGAAGAGTTTAAATTTCACGATTATGATGCGAATATAGACTCTGAGGATAAGGAGCGCGTGTTGAACGAACATGAAGCCGAGATCGTTAGATTGAATGAAGAATATGAAGAGAAAAAGAAGGTATTGGCATTGTATGCCCTGCTTACTGAGCTACTTGAGGACCAAAGATTTTTAGTTGAGTCCTCCAAAGATTCCTCAAGACTACTTAGCAAGAATTCATGCAAAATCTTGTTAAATGAAGAGAGAGTGAGGAAGAAGATAGGCAAAAACTTGCCCAAGGTACTTGCATCACTAAAAAAGGAGATAAGCGACTATAATACCCAACTGCTATCAAAAGGTCTTCATACCATCACTGCTGGCAATGATGATATGCTAGAGAAGATCTTATCGATAGAGTCAAGCTTGGGCATGCAAGGTGCAAAACAGACCCGTGGAAATATTACATCACCACAAAAGTCTAGGTCGACTTCCTCGACAAGGTCTTCTTCCCCGACCAAATCAAGTCAATCGCCGATGAGGGTCCTGAAGCAAAACTTTCAGAGAAGGCCTCTCTCCGTTCCGGGATCTACGTCGATTTCTCGGCTCAATAGAGCCCTTAAATCATCTCCGGCTAGGAGCAGACTATCGCCAACCCAAAAGTTTGACAGCATGCTGAGGATAAATTTTTCACAATTCCCTCAAGAAGGCGCCAGTCGAGTGAACGCTGAATATGGGAGAACGGTATTGAAGCCCCTAATGACATCTTTGACATGCAAAACTCAGGATTCACAGAGAACATCGCTTGCAACAAAACCCACTTTCAACAGGGGTAACACCACTGATTCTCTGTATTCTGTGTGTTCTCGAGTATCCCCTTTAAGGCCCAACCTCACTCTAAACAGATCGTTCTCGAACTCGTTTTCCCCTTTGAAAATTCCTGAATCCGGCCACGAAGCTGATGTGGACGTGGATAAGGAGAACCTGTTCTCTATCATGAGTGGGAAGCACGAGTCTCAGAGGATTACGAACACGCAACATGATAGTTTACGATTGAGCAGCGGTAGTATTGCAAACTCAACAATCGCTGGTGACGACTATCAAAGTTGGAGGGACGAACGGATTAAGCTCATCAACGAGAAAGATGTGGATTTATGCTGAATATTTGATTTGCATCGCAGGTATAGCCTACGCAAGCGAACCGTTTGATATACTGCAACGGCATTCTGCCTCAATTTTACATGTGATTGTCGAACAGAAACATCCCAATGATACTATATTGCTCTACTCATCAATAGCCGACAACTCTGATTTTCTTCTCAGCCTTCTTGTTCTTCTTGTTGTGCTTCTTGTCACCTTTGCCTCCTGAGTTCTCATTCTTGTGGAAGGCGGAGTTCATTTTGGCTTGGACATCGTTCATTTTAAAAAACTCTTTGTCCAAGTCATCCGCTGCACTTTCCAAGGCTGCTTGCCGGCCACCATAGAATCTAGTCGTAGGGCCAGAAGATGTGGATCCCGAGGATTTCTGATTAGGATCCTCGGAAAGATGCATCGAAAAATTGAGCTTACTCAAATCTCTAGATAGATCAAACTCCTCCGCTTTCATATTCTTGGACTGTATCGCTGAGAGAAGTTGCTGTTGCCTTGTTTCGGGTAAGGATTGCAAAGTGTAGATGCCGTCGTTAAACTCTCGAGATTCACTCACCGTTGGTATATCGTAAGTGCCATCCAGTAATAATCTGGGTGGTGGGTTGATGAACAATAACTTGCCGTTCACGTAATCTTTCAAGATATATCTCGATGCACGAGACTCATCCGCACTTCCAAAACCCTGTGTCATGAAACCACGGGCTCTTGCATAAGCATTAAGAAGCTCTCTCGCGGTGGGATAGATACCATTTCCACCGTCGCTTTTGCTCTGGATAGGAATATGTATACCGTACACTGCCTCTAGATAAAATTTTGGAATTCTTTGACAAACCAAAGACACGGGGGGTATATGCTCACGTAACTGATCAATGGGCAACACACCGTTGCACACCAACTCACCATTCGAGTAGGCGAAGTTGGGGAAAACAAGACCGGGGCAATCGCAAAGAACAACTTCGGGAGAAAGAAAAATCGTCTGAAAATGCTTTGTCTTTCCAGGTGTGGCAGAGACTGACACCTTCTTAGATCCGACCAACGCATTAATGGTGGAGGATTTTCCTACATTGGGGTATCCGACCAAACCAATTTGCAACTTTCTATCTGGATAATCCTCCGAGGATTCGATTTTTGGCGCAGTGGTCATGAATAACTCTTCCAACTCGCCAATCTTAGAAATGCGTATATCGTCCAGTTCATCATCGTGATGTTCAAAAGGGACGGGACTGACATGTGTGGTCTCGGTTTCCAGATTCTGCTCTTCCTCAAACTCCTTTTCCAAAAGAGCGTTTGCATCTGCAGCGGAGAAAAAGACGTAACTGATTTTCTTCTGCTTGAAGTAATTTGCCCACTCGACACGTTGATTTTTCGTGAGCAAATCGGCTTTGTTCACCAAAAGCAAATTCTTCTTCTCTTTGCCCTCATCCGGTTTACTCAAACCGGAGACATAAGCTTCCAAGTCCACTGATCTAAAAGCTAAAGGACTTCGGGCATCGACAATTTGGACGATGAGGTCACATCTTTCAGCGACTCTCCACAACTGACGCCAAACTTCGATATTTCTTTCGAACGGAGTTAACAACAAGTCGTTGTTTTCGGTCAAAGAAGCCAACAGTCGTCTCCACTCCAAGAATGCAAGATTCTCTTGTCTCTCTATCTGAAGCTTCAGTTGATCCTTAGTCCACTGGGGTCTTCTTGGAATGGTCAACTTATTCTCAAAAAGCTGGTGTTTTTTACGCATCTCGATAACTTCCTCCTCTGACAACAAGCCGCTCTGGTTTACAAGCGATGTGTTTCCAACCTTGATGATTTTTACCTGCTGACCCTTCTCAGCGGTGAAGTCATGATCGGCCAACTCGGCTGTATTCAAAAATTCATCCAAAGAATTCTCCTGTGTCACCGACCGCAATTTTACCCATCCGGCCTGCTTCTTGTCTGTGGTGAAACGCATCTCTCCATCGGGCAAGTATTCTATCGCATTTTCCTTTGATCTTTGATTAGCAATCGACCGTCCCAAGCCGATCGTGTTCTTGTTCTTGTGCAGCACTGGTTTGGGGCCCTTTGGGGCCTTCCACTTCTTTGGCTCCGGGTGCAAAGCACCTTTATTATCACTCATTTTTATTTCTAACGGGTGTGTGAAGAAGCTTGGAACTGCAGTTGAGATACTATCTGAGATATGTAACGAACGTGCGATGGCGATGCGAGTCGGGCATACAGGTAAGTGGAGACGCCGCAGTAGACGAGAAAGATGGAGTACCATTGATTGAAACCAAGGGAAAACTAGACTACAGTGTCATTTTTATTTCGTTATACGTTTTGATCGGGATATGCTCTTTTTGCGGCTCAAGGGGCAAAGTCGTTTTTTCAGCTTCTTCTGTAAAATATATTTGCTTTAATCACTCATTTGTACGATATTTCCCTTTGTTCGTTCCAATTACTGTATTGGTGGTGCATCGAATAGCTTGAAAATTTATTTGTAGTGGCCAACTATAAATCTATCGAAAAAATTCTTTAAGTATGTGATGGCAATAGACGCATTGTATTGCATCTGTTAGTTTTTATCATTGATGTGTTTTGCCAGTCAAACTCAACTTTGTTTGGTGAAAAACTATTGTTTAAATGTGTTTCTTGTGCAAAACAAATCCTGAAAATGAAGGATTGCAGTGAAAGGCTATTCTCTATGAATTATGTTTTGGCACAATTAATCTTAGATTTTTGCCTGGATTCATATAATTTTCAACGGTTCACCACGTATCTTTGTTCTTCAGACAAAGCCAACAGAATTTCGAAACCACGCATTATTTGCTGCCTAATGAAGACGAAGTAACTATTTATGACCGCATCACCAATGCTTTCTATGATCATTTGGCTTCATACATACTGTACTTCCAAGAATACAAAACTAATTAGATTTAAAATAACTCTAGCTCGAGCAAATGGACAAAATTTGATCAAATGTATTGTGACAACCACTTGAAACCTTCACCATAGCCCATTCTCATGACAACCGAAACCATGAACACCTCGATTGGTCTGACATTCTCAGGCAACTTGCCGACGTCTTTTCCAGTGGTGCCATACAAGTTCAAGGCCGCCTTCAACTCGCTTTCGTTGACAGCCTCTGGCAAGTCAATCTTATTACCCAAAACCAAAAAGGGAACCTTACTCAACTCCTCAATTTGAAACAATGCAGCCAATTCGGCTCTAGATTCTGCTAATCTAGCAGAGTCGTTGGCATCGACCAAGAATACTATACCGTCGACTTCTGGGAAATAGTCCTGCCACAATCTACGTGCTTGTTGATGTCCACCTAAGTCAAATGTAGTGAAGCGTACAGATCCAATAGCCAATTCCTCAGAGGTAGGATGCAATGTGGGCTGTAACTGCGCTAATCTGTCGTTTTTCAACATGTGTAACAATGTGGTCTTTCCTGCATTGTCTAATCCCAAAAACAATAATTTAGCGTGCTTGTTCCACAAGCCTAGCGATGACAAGACATCTTGGACTGAAAACAGAGTTAGTATGAACTCTTTGGCGTCAGCTAATAAGTACAGATAAATGAATATATGTATTCAAGCATGACAAAATTTAGATGCATAGCTTCCACTGCCTTTCTCTCACGAAATGCATCCCAAAAGCTCAAAAAGACTTTCTAAAATCTCAACATACCCCAGCTGAAAATCCACATTTTCGTTTATTGTTTGTATTCGAATTCTAGACTACAGTCCTTGGTTAGATCAAACAGGTGGCACCCGAGGTGGATCGAGTCTCCCGCCCAAGTACTCCTCATGGTGCACGGGTGCACGCGGAAGGAGAATGTGACAGCAACGCGCGTGTACAATTTACGAGGCCCAGTCCCAATGCTACGTATCCCACAGTCTTGAACTAAGCCCGGGAGAAACATGCTCTGCGGCTCTAAACATTCTTTTGACCATAAATAGCTTCGCACGAGGTAGATACTATTTCGATCACTGCCTCGAGACAGAGTGTGTAATTGCTTTCAATCGTCGCCAATGGTCTTTCCCAGCCCTTCGTATTGGGTCTGGAATTATATGACTGTTTAGATTTTTTGAGCAAAAAGTCCCCACTCATTGGTCTTCCTATTCCTCCTTTGTGTCTAGTGGTGGCCCCATGGGTGGGAATGAGAACTTTTTACCGTGGGAACGAAGGACTTTCGCGTATTGGGTTATTTGATCTGTTCGATTTTTTTTAAACTCGACAACATTCTGGCGATCCTTTATTCGCTGCTCAGTCCAATAAAGCGGTATGAGACCGTGAGAAGCCGAGCTCGAGCTCTTTATCCAGTTGAGAAGCTCATTACAGTAATTGAAATCACAATCTTTCAAAGAATGAAAATTCTTACCACTGCCCTTTGCAGCCAATTCCTTTTCGTAATCCCGTTGCATTTCAGGTATGCCAGGAAGCGTGATACGCCCTGATATAGTACGTGCAATAACTGCCGCCTGTGACTCACATAAGGGTAAAGGTGAGATGAACTTTGGCAACCCAATGAAGGAAAGTGATGGGTCATTCACATAGAACATTTGTTTATAAAGACTGCTCACGCTAACACCATCGGTGAGCTTGGGTTCGAAGTTGCGAAGGAAGGGAAACGTGTACAAGTAGCCAGTACAAAAGACAATGATATCGATATCTTTGAGAACAACATTGTCAATCGTGCGGACGGCTCGTTCTAATATGTCATACTTTGTGATGAGCCTCACATGTTGCACATATTCATGCTGAGACTCTTTTACAGTATCGTCCTTCGTACTCACATACACCTTCGACGCTGTAGTGCTGATTTGTATCGCCAAGTCCATCCCGCTCGCGTAGTTTCCAATAACAAGTACTGTCTTTCTTATGAAGCCCGAGGAATTCACATAATATTTGGAGTGAGTTATAGACTCTGGATCTTTAAGAGACCATACTTTAAGGCCCGGGGTATCTGGGATATAAGGGAACTCACTATGGCCATTGGCGACAATAACGGCATCATATTTGTTTTGGGTAGTTTTCCGCAGTGCGTCTTCTGTAGTCGAAACTAGCCAATGAGTACCCGCCCCAGTTTTGGTAATATCGATAACGTCAGTTTTGAAATGGAAGTTCACACTACCAGGAATAGTGCCAGCGTATTTCTGCAAGTATTTCAAAACCTCCGTGCGATCAATAAAATTCTTGGAGCGAGGCTCAAAAGGAAAGTTGCTATACTCCATAAGCTTATCGACAAGATTTGTTTCCAACTTTTCGTACATTGAGGATAAGAAGCGGTTCTCATGACCACCTTTGGGCAAAAGCACCTCCTGACCATAAGGATCTGTGGACGGAACAGGCGGCCGAACCTTTGTTTTGTCGCCTCGGTAAAGCCATACTCCTCCGATGCTATCGCGCCTTTCGAACACGTCCATGACAAAATTTTCGGGCTCTAAAGCGAGAGCCTTGGCAGCCGCTAAACCACCCGGTCCGGCTCCAACAATAGCCACTCTCTTCATGAAACCACAATAAAGAGTAGAGCTAGAGGTGACCGCAAACTACTTGGAAGCGATAAGAGGTGAAGGAGTGCACACACGGGTGGG
The DNA here is from genome assembly GCA_030581935.1 of Metschnikowia corniflorae. Taxonomy (NCBI): domain Eukaryota; kingdom Fungi; phylum Ascomycota; class Pichiomycetes; order Serinales; family Metschnikowiaceae; genus Metschnikowia; species Metschnikowia corniflorae. The sequence continues at coordinate 51,880 of JAKTWD010000535.1, read as the reverse complement.
TCAGAAGAATAAGCCGATGGCCAAAAATTGTGGCTTGGTGCACCAGAAAGTTCATTTGCCAATTTGAGAAAATGTTGATGATACGGATACCCAAAATCCAGCAAGCATCTGCTTCCTAAATCTGTAAAGGATTTATAGCCACACACAGCTTACCCGTTGAGTGTTGATACTACATAGCATCGAACAGATTTCAGGCAAACACTCCTGAAGAAGACGAGCCATCTATATTTCCATAGCACCAAAGAAGAATTCTTAGTAGTAGGCGAGAAGAACAAATATCACTGGCCAAAAATATCGAAGCTAGATAAGAAGGTCACATGACTTGACATGCGTCACGCAAGTGCGGAGGGTTATTGACACATGACGTGGAGTCGAAACCAGGAGCCCAAATTTACATGCTTCCAGCTATTCGATACCATACCAAGTTTGAAATAATCTTCATTCTCACAAGAATTCGGTAGGGTAGATAATTATGGTTAGTATACTAATACTTGTATGTACGCACGTATCAGCAGGGCACGGCCTTATTTCCAAGTTGCTGCGTACTGTATTGGGAGTGTAGATTGCGGCTACCCCAGTTTTCATAAAAGAGTTTCGAGCCATGCATTAAACGGCTCGGAAAAGATAAACAGTCTTGTTTCGCAAAAACCTTGGACTTTCAAAACTTTTATATTCGCGAAAAGATCGTAGGAAAAGAATATTTTATTTGTGCTGCCTCTTAGGCTATATTGAATTTTCGACATGGCCGACTCGTCTGCAAGCATACAATCACTTTACAGCGGAAAGAGCGAAAATTCAGTTGAGAACATCAATAGTTTCTCTGTGGACTCGCTTCCACATTCTGCTGGAGATTATGCTCAGAAAGCAAAATTTAAGTTTTTGAGCACGCCATCAAATTCGCAAATGCCACAAGGTCAAACAGCAGCAGGCCTGGATGATCATCTGCTGGATGTAGGTCACAATCGGCATACAATTGATCATTCCGGCGAAGCTCAAGACCCGATATCAGATGCAAGTTTCATGACTTCTTCACAGGGAACGTGGCTCTTGGACCACCAAGGCGAGAATGCATCTTGCGCATCATCTTTCGATGATTACCAGCTGGGAACCAGGTCAGAAAGCGAGGCCAATATCTCGGGCTCTGAGGGTCTGCAGAGCGATGCCCCTTCTCGTGCTCTCTCTCGAACCTCGAGTACATCTGGATTCTCCACAACTGCTACGAAAGATGGAATAGAGGGAAGAAGGCCAATGAGACTATTACCCCGACCTCAGCTTGGGAAAAACATTGCTGAGAGACTTCAATTTGGTAACCAGATCAACCATGGTAACGCGGAGAAAGAACGATCACCCATCAGTATCTCGTTGCATTCCGGAAATGAACTACCTAGCCTAGGTACACACGGACCTACTTCTGCTTCTGGTCTCAAACGTGACCTCGATGCTGTCGCAATGCCTCCCATAAGTATACACGAAAAAGTTGAGCTCATGAGTAAGGATGATGCTTGATAGAAGTTTATCGAACAGTTTCTCATAATGAATTTGCTTCACTTTATTATACCCATCAGTCAAAGAACACTAAAGGTGACTCTCACGCTACCTGGACTATATTGACAATGACGCTTACCGACAAATCCTATGCTATAGTAAGATAACTTTTGTCCTGGCCCGTTTCCATCCAAGTCAATTGTCTTTTAATCGCGATGACGTAAAATTAAAAGTAAAGTGAGGCCTTAACAACTTTTTGTGATCGTGCTGCAAAACAGCCTCCCGCCAAAGACTTACGAAATTCGAATTTTACGTAAAGCACAAAGAATAAAGGCTCCGATACATTCCAGGACAGAAATATAATGAAATGGATACCTCCAAGAAACTAAATTTTTTTAGACCAGTTAACGGCTTTAATGCAACAGCTGACATCCGACGCGCAGTACTACTCGTGCTCCTTTTTAGATCGTGTTCGCGACATTACTAAAAACTCATTTTCAAAACCTTGCCAAAATCAAAGAAGTTGTAAGAAATTATGATGAGACTAAGCACTAGAATCCCGCCCGTCCTTCTAGTCAAGAATATTCCTAGATTGAGTACAAAAGCAGTACGCTTCCTTTCGAACGAGCCCAAGGAAACTTTCACCAGACTCAATGATCGCAGCGACCCATCTAGAAACACCTTTTTTCAATACTCATGGGGGTCCTGGCTTAAAAATGATGCATTAGAGAAGGCAAGAAGAGAAACTAGATTCAATATAGAGAACATTTCGCTATATATTAAAAGCTTACAGGTGAATACAAGTGACGCGCTTGCGAAACCTCAAGCTATGTCCAATGGAATAGTTAGTTTGCAGAACAATTGGACTAGAGAGATTCTTGGAGAGGGAGGCTCCGAGATCAAACTGATTGCCAGCATTCACGAGGGAAAACACCACAGGGTGTACAAAATCAGTTTGGTTAATGGAAAAGACCTAGTGTTGAGAATTCCTTACAAGCTTGAGACCGATTCTGCCATCGAACAGAAAATAAAGAGTGAGGTTGCCACTCTTGACTTTCTCTCACTCAAACTTCTGGCTCACGTTCCTCGTGTAATTGCTTATGGTTCCACCAGATCGAACCCACTCCAAACCCCGTTCATTTTAATGGAGCATGTCGAGGGAGAATCTTTGATGAAACTTTGGGATCCAATGATGCCTAACTCTGGTGAGAGCGAAACAAAATTGAAACTGGTCATTGATCCAATTATGGACTTTTGTGATAAAACACTAGCAATCACTTTTAATCGTTTTGGCTCGTTGTACTTCAAAGACGATGTGAGTGCCGAGGAGCAATCAGTCTTTCCCTATAGCGGTGAAACTGATGGAACCTTAAGAGACAGGTGGAGAATTGGGCCAAGCGTTGAAAGAGTGTTCACTAGAAACACGAAACACCTTTCTGCCAAACAAATAAAGGAGCTCAGTGGGCCATGGAACGCTGACAAGCCTTTGGACTTGATTACAGACGTTGCAAAAATTTATTTGGAAAGTCTTAAATCCAGATTGGGATTGGCTCAAGCAGATTCCGGGAGCAAAGTGGAGAATGTGGATGTGTTGAAAAAGCAAATTCATGCTTTCGAGAGTTTGCAATCCATGTCACAAAAGCTTTTCAATCGAAATTCCAAGGCGATCATGAATGCGAGCGAAGTTTTCAAGCCAAGACTTTTCTTCCCTGATTTGGATCCTCTCAACGTGATTCGTAAAGACGGGAAATACTTATTTCTTGATTTCGAGCACACCTCTATTAAACCATTTATTCTTGCGAACTACCCGTCGTTCGTGGCATACCATGGAGCGAAGATCTACAATCTCGAGGAGGAAATCCCCGGATATGAGAAAATGGACGACGTCGAAAAGCAGCAATACCAATTCATGCACTATAAAACAAGGAATGAGCGCTTATGGGAGCACGCTCTCAACAGCAAAAGACACGACTTAATTGCCGTGGCCTCGCCTCACGTCAAAGTCTTGAGGTCACCCTACTTGCAGGCGCTAGAATGTAAGGGCGACAAAGATTACTTGTTTGTTGAAAACGCCATTGTTCAACTACAGGCTATGTGGAATGTTTATGCCACGAACGAGCTTGTAAGCACAGAGGAAGGCAAATTCCCATTGGAATTCACGCAAAGTCAATTGGACGAGCACCAGGCGTTATTAGAGGACCATCAAACTGCGATCATTTCCACTCCATTCGCTGCAACCGGTGGCTGGGTGCCTCAAGATATGTTTGGTGTACTCAAGGAACAAGGCATCTTGGTCCAAAGTGCAAACGGAGACCACCATATAGAGAAAGAAGCTGCATTAAAGGACATCCCGACTGACGAACAAGAGAAATGATCACGCTTCTAAAACGCCCCGGCATCTGTATATGTATGTAAAACAATCTCACGAGATGCGCAGCTCAGAGATACTTGCGCGCCAAAGACTTCACCTTCAAATCAAAATCCGGGGAGACAATTGGGTCATTCACCGAATAGAAAGGATTGAGTAGCGCTTTCACATATAAGTCGTGAGTCTCTGCAAAAAAATGGCGTATTGCAGTTTCATCCTGCTTGGAGCTCGATGATGTTATAAGGCCATCTGAGTTCGAGGAAGACGCAGAGGAGTCCGAACAAAGCACTAGCTTGATGCTTCCTTGAGTAATAAACGCGTTAACAAGCACACCGTAGAACAGATCCACCTTTCCCAAATAAAAGTTGTTTGTTTGCCATTGAGAATCCTCCACAATATCTAGGGAGGCATTACTTATAAAAGGTAAAAGCTCTTTGATTCTGGGCGAAAACCTGGCCTCTCCGGGAATCCCCAATGAAGATCCGCTTTTGAACGACGAAAACTCGAGCTCATAAAGCGGGTTATCACGAGTACCAATAATTGTGAAGTAGTACGAAGACATTGGCCTAGAGAACTGGCTTCTTTGAAAGGTAATTCCAGCTATGCTTCAATTACAGCTACGACCCCGAGCTCACTCGCAGGTCTATTCGCGTTCCAGCCCTCGGAATCACCAAAATCTACAATTCGCAGAATGCACGGGTGCCGCATCTGGCCTGGCTGCAATACTGGAAAGGCATTCATGACTTTAAATTATTAGACCGACATAACCGGACTTTAGTGGAAGCCCTTCTCGGATAAAAAATAGATTTTTTAAATTTTCAAGTACAAATCGCTTCACTTCCTCTTGTCGGAACAATACATTCGTTAAAGGAAAGCAGTATACTCAAAACGGAGCGTATGTCTAGTAGCAGCTTATCTAAACTTTACCAGTCGCTTCGAGCTTTAACCACGAGCTTGCTAGAGATATACTTGAAAATTACCTTGAGGATAAACTGTATTCATCCTGCCTTTTGCTAGCATAGATGTGAGGTTTCTGCGCTGCATATGTATGGGCGAGAAAAACCTTCCGTTGCTAGAAAAAAGTTCTGAGATTATTAAAGAGATGTTGACTCCGACCTGAGTTAATTCATCTGCTTTAATAATGTGAGCATCAACCGTCGATATAGTTCACGTATCTTCAGGCTAACAAAATTGCTCAGGCGGGTCGATGACACATAGGTAGCCCACTGTAATAAACAAGTTTTGGGCGAGAATTTCCCATGAAGAATTTATACTCAGAGCTCTAGACTTTATCACAGGACTTCTTTCTATAGAATATGTAGTATTTCTGAGACCAGGCTCGTACAGAATCCGAACCACAGCACCTCCACTGTGATATTTCTTTGAAAAAAAAAGAAAATTGCAAATTGCATGGTAAAGCCCCCTATAAAATCGAGTAAAGTATTGAAATGATAATAAAGAATGCTAGAGAAATACGACTTGATATTTATGTATCCATGAAACTATGTAAATCGTAATGATGACGTTTCAAAAATTGACCAGACACCACCCGACTTTCACGTTAGCCACCCCACACCCTAATCGGTAAATAATGTGAGGCGCGAGAAAAAATAAAGATCTTGCATACGTGCAGTCCCAGTAACTCAACTGGAGCCTCGATCGCGCATACAGAGTTGGGTTTGCCTGCAGAAGCAATGTTCATTGTTATTGAACCGCTCACGCCTGGGCTAAACATGGAAACGAAAGATTGAACTCTCAGATCCGTGACAAGACTACCTATATTTCTGTTGCGCAAACATCTAACTCAAAATTGCCTCAAGAACAAAGAAACGAAGGATTTATTTTCCATTCCGGTGAAGAGAACTTCATAGAACAGGTTTCGAGAATTCGTTCCCATCTGAAATTTTGATACCATCACATCCTTGTACACATACATTTAAGAACAACAATGTCATTGCAGCGCATGAGAAATCCCGGACTATATCGATATTGGAACCCGGTGAAGGATAAGGAAAGGCCGAGCTTCTTATTCTCTTCAGACATACCTTACAAAATATCTACCTGTGTGGCCGAACTACATTTATACCAAGGAGGCTGCTCCAGGAAAGTCGTCGACCTTTCTAAGTACATGGAGAGCTTTGACGTAACGCTCGAGTTGAACCCTTTAATTCTACGAAACAAGAATATTACCCCGTCTGAGCTCCTGCAAAAAAATGGTATCTATGTTTCGAAATCTCGCTCTTCGGGTCGAGATATCGACATGACCCGCTCGCTTTCACGGTTTCCTCAGGTCTGGAAGTCGATCCTTTTGACACAAAGAGATAATGAGACGTTTGTTGTCGGCCTACGTCTACATATAGATACATTTTCTGTTGACTTATCTGACACCAGCGAAGTTCGCTTGCTGTTTCATGCAGATGTACCGATGTATTCGGTGCTAAACAAAGAAATGATTAAAAACCTTGAGACTTATATCAAGCACATTCTTTTCCATGAACTCAAAAGCAACAGCGATATATCATTGCTTATCGCCGATTCGTCAACCATTCTCCAGGATCTGCCACCAAACGAATCTCATGCTCAATTCAAGTCTCTGTTCGCGAACACGCAACAAGTAGGCCTCGCGTTCGCTGACATGTCGCTTGATGATTTCGACTCTTCCTGTACGTTAGAGAAACAACTTGCATTCTACGACGATGACTTCGATGATACTGACGATGAAATGAAAATATTGCATTCGGACGAAAGTGGAAAATGCACATCCATCGCAGACGAGGAATCTGACTCTGGCCCTCCACATTTCTTACCTTTGCGTGAGCCAGATCAAGAGGTGTCGAAGAGCTTTTTGGAACACGTATTACCAATGATGAGTGCACGTCAGAAGGTGTCAGACTCGGCAATGCCAATGCAAAATTTTGCCAAACATGAAATTAAACTGGACCGTACGAACCCTGATCATGAATGGCATGGCGACAAAACGTCACTAACCTCGACACTCGATGATCATAATCAAGGCACGTATGATGTACCAGAGTCAAGACAAGAGCTTTCAGCAGCAAACACGACACTCGAAGGGAAGCACCCATTCGCGTCCAGAGTTGAGAGTCCAGGCCCTACTTTTGAGGAGTTTTGCAGAGACGTTTCCCTTCAGGAATCCGAGTTAGATGACAAAATATCTTCGCCGATTGCTTCGCCGACGAAACAAAAAGCGGCAGGCGTACAACCTTCACTCAGAAAGAAGACTTCCTGGTCATTCATTGATCATGACGATGGTTCGGGGCTTGACTTCGCGTTCAGGCATTCATCGTCATCTGTTCCTGAATACATCAAGGAGAACAAAAAGTTCAAATTCATCAAAGTGGGGAAAGTACAGAAGTTTGTGAACATGTTTGAGGAACACAAGGAGACTCCCAGTGGCCTGCTGAGTCATGGGGGAACCAGACCAGGAAGTCCGATTCGAAAAATTGACTTGGCTTGAATGATAAATTTTGCATAATGAGCGTGTTGACGGGCTTTGAGGTATGAATCGACGCGAAGTTTATACGGGCACACTTCCCATTTTAATTAGCACGAGACGCTTGACGATTGCTTTTCCATTACACCAAGGAGCCATTTTCTGAACTGACGCTTTCTCGCTCAAGCGACGCAATTCTATCTATGAGCGCGTTGAACTTGTCATATACTTCTGTAACAGCCTCATCGCTGGAATTTTCTTGAATACCGTCGCTGGGTTTGACCTTGATGGTCTCCAAGCACCAAGTCTCTCGAAGCCCGCGCGTAATTCCAAGTAGATCTTTGCAAAGCCTTATAATTGTCAGCGCATCGAATTCCATTGCAGCATTTTCGACACCTAGCACCTCTCTTGACTTGTCTTCAAGTACTAGCTTCTCGAAAAGACCCTGAAATTTCTCGAGAATCTGATAGATAGTCGAATCAATCTTTTCTGACTATGTTAGTTTTCATGAAAGATTGAAGGGGATTGTGATCGTATGTACTTACTCAAAAGCGTGACGGATTTCTGTTGCATCTTACAGTCGATCCAACCATCTAATTTGTCCACAGTCTATATAATCCTTGAAAGAGTTAAGCGAACCCGTGCCTCCGAAGCGCATGCACCCGAATCTAAAATACAGATTGAGTTCAACAAACAATCAGCATTGCTAGATTAGGTTTAGGAACTTTTGCAGATATCAGTCTTTCTCGCTCGACTTGTTTTCCAGAGTAGAAACAGTCAAAGCTTTGCCAATAATGCGTACGATGGCGAATGCAGGTACGAAACTGTCCCAGTAGCGCCGTTTTGCTCATCAATTACTACTGAATTGGGGTACACAGGAAGGCAACAAGAGAGCCTATCAAAACCAACAGAGTATCGCAAGACCTGTTTTATTCAAAAAGAATTTTGGACATGCCATGTGGTCATACTTTTGAAATGGCAGCCATTGTTTGAGCGCGCATGTTGTCCTGCAAAGCTAGGATCCACAATGAGTATCTGATTACCCCTTGCATGTTTTCTTGAGTTCATTTACTTTCTCCTTACCCGGTTTTACACTCTTCTATTGTTAAAGTGACCAGCCAGCACGAGTATATCGGAAACTTTTGCTGTGCAGAAGACTTCACGTCATGGTGGTAGTGTGCTCAAAGCGCACAACACGGTATAAGTGCGGATGTGCAGACAGTCAAAAGACTGCGTTAGATGAGCTATGCACTCCTCGAAGAACCAGCACTGGATGTCTACCTAATGTGGACATGTCTCATTTTTTTGTCATTGGACATCAATTGGGATGAGTACTAACGTCAATGGTCCAAGTTTGCGGATTTCAGATCCTGCCCGACAACTGACAAGCTCTGGTAATGTGAATCATGATGCAATTACTCAACCCGCATTCGGCTTCGGTCGTAGTAGCGTCAAGCAACCAGCATCTAGGCAAGTATCTACTGAGCAGCATTTTTCAAAAACGTTGCCTCCTGAGGAAAATTCTTCTGGCGTGGCAAGCTCTAAAACAGATCGTCCTGTGAGTTCTAGCTTTGGGGCGAGACCAAATTCATCACCTTCATCTCAAGAAGCGCAAGCGAACACCCCTGCCAAGACACTTCAGTTACCCACAGGGGCCACTGGTAGCATTAAAATCGATTCTGCAACTGCTGAAGTAAACAAAGTAGCCGCCAGAACCGAAGATGTCTCTTTGAGCAATACGGGAAGGGAACATGTATATCATAATGGGAACAAGAACATCACATCTACTCGAACAGAAGCAACTGCTGGCCAAAAGGCTGCAAATGGAACCACTACATCAAACAAAAACCAAACTACAGAAAATGGTTCTGGGCTCGCTTCATCAAAAATAGGTACTACTACATCCACTCCTCTGACATCAGTCAACCCGAGCTCCTCAGTTTCTAAAGGAACGGATAGTGGGTCTAAAGGGGCCCCAGATCTCAATCTTCGAAAAGAAAATGAAGCAAATCCCACAGTTTTGAGGTCGGCTTCGGCAGCGGTCTCTGCGCCGTTGACCCTTGCTCTCAACTCTGATACCACACAGAGCATAAGTCTCAAGAGTGTAGATATTACAGATTTGACCACAGATTTGTCAGTGGAACAGGCCAGAGACTATTTTCCATGGATCGGTGTCTTCCATCGCGAAAATGAATTTCTTCACCCCAGTCTTCCATACTTGTCCGTCGTGTATCTAGAGAGTGGTAGTTGGAGTAAGGATCAAATATTGCTTTTCGCTAGCAACAAAGATCTCACCATGCAAGTGAATTGGGAGATACGCGTTGCGATTCTCTTTCGACAGTTAAACTTTGAAGCGCGATCGAACCTCCAAGAAGAATTGCTTTCCCTTCCCAGAGATGAGGCTTTGACCATTATTGCCCTCAAAACAGCCGAGTTTTCTCATGAAGTGATTCTCGCCGCCTCTGCAGGTTCGGACCTTAGAGATCTTAAGCCTTCTGAGATTACAGATTTAGTCAAAAAGTGGGCTGAAAGCGAGGCCGACAAGGTGCAAGCTTCTGTAAAAGAGGCAGAAGGGAGATTCTATGAAATAAGAGCCTGTATCGACAGATGCATCCTGAACGGGAAGCTGATTATGTCGCTGTTGAGCGAAGATCAAATAGTTCTTGCACAAGACTTCGCCATAGCAAAGATCTTGAAATGGCAGGTTGAAAATCTCTCAGTTCGCATTTGTGCATACTCAGGACTCATACACGCAAAAACAACCCCTTGGGACCCCCATGCGGAAGAAATCGATCTGCATTATCTGTTGCCTTCATACGCCATTATGATGGATGGGTTTCGGCTAAGCGGAGAGATTGAAACCTTGCCGATTAAGCGGCAATATGAGAACTTCCAGATGTTCTTGAAATCGGTTAAACTTACTGTTGATGTTGAGAAGGCACAAAGGCCACTCGTTCTACGGGCCGTAGAGGGTGCAAAGAATTTTGTTCCATTTGAGCTTTTTTTCCAACAAGATCAGAAGTCACAGATCGGAAATTTTATGCGCACTATCATCGGACCCAACTCTCGGTTTCACTTTACGTCTCCTCCTTCTGCAATTAACACAACTACTACGTTGTGGTCAGTGGAGGGTATCTTGCACCCTGGGTTTTTCTATCAGAGGGGAGGGTCTCTCTTGGCCAGCCCTATGACATTGTCCATTAGCAACTTCAGCAGACTGTGCTCTTTTTGCTTCCGCAGACACCCACATTGCTTCAAAATGTCCTCAGCTTGATTCGACAACATTTAAACAAGTTTTGTGACAAGCCAGATAAGAAAACTTGAATAGTCGAGCCGTGGTTAAGCTCTCAAGCTACTAAGACATTGTCGAATTTAGTCGTCAGAAACATACAGTATAATTCACATAACCTTTGGAGTATTACAATCTATATCATCCAAATCATCCAAATCGTTAAATTAGTCGTATCCAAGGGAAAAGACCTTAATATTTACACCACTGCACACCTTCGCCCTACTCAGAGTTATCCTTCTAGCCCCGACATCGTGATAGTTCGCACGCATGCCCCTTTTTTATCTAAATATCAAAGCGAAAAACTTCCAGAGTAATCGCGCAAAAATGATTATTGGCTTGCAAAGGTTCACACCAATCCAAACTAGACGAAGAAAAATGACTATTCCATTTTCTAGCGCGATGTAGAGCAACCTGTGATCAGTCATGTTTAGATTTTGGGACTTGTCATCGACGAGAGACGACAGCCCTATGACCCCGCTGAATAAGGATCGATGGAGGTTATCTAATTTCTCGTTTGTTTTTCTCAATTCCATGACAAGGGATGTATTCAACTCACCATAAGACCTGTCAGTGGCACTCAATAAATTGTCGATCTTCACAGCACAGTCATCATTCGCAATATGCGTGATACTTTTTGCTTCTTCGATGAATCCTCTGTATAGATTTTCCCTCGTGGGAAGAAGCCCTGCGTTGACCTGATTGATAGCACGCAGTAGTTTCGGCATGTCATTGTGTAAGAAAGAGTCCAATTTAAAGTCAGTGGACTTTAAAAGTGTAGGGTAAACCGAGTTTAAGTAGTGAGAGCTGGTGAACCTGACTATATCAAGAAGCTTCATCAGATTTCTCAACAGAAAAAGCTGGCCATCATCTGAGACCAATGGATGCTGAGGTCCGGCCTCAACGCTATCTGGGGCCGCGCTCACGAAACTGTGTTCCAAATGATGCACCAGGGACAGTTTCAAGTGAGCCGAGCTAAAATTTACCTCATTAATTTGATCGGCGTACTTCTCGTCTTTGGGTTGGCCGAAATACAACACGTCGTCTGGATAGCCTGAGTCCAGGCGTTGCTCCGGACTATCTTCATCACCGATAATTATCTGAGGAGGAGGTCGAACATCTTCACGTTTTCCTCCATTTAAAACATTCAGACTCGAAGAGTCACGCAGTTCCCCGCCTCCTCCTAATTTAAATTGGTACAGTTGTTCCGCCACATTCGCAGATTGAGTCTCTCCCATGCGAGTCATCTTCAACAGTGCAGATCCATCTAATGATTTCAGAGTAGCGTGTTGATGAACATCTAAGGCTCTTAGATCTACCGCAGATGGGCTTGGAAAGACGTAAAGCTTCTTTGCTTTTTCCTTTAAGTTATTCCTAATACCCTTCATACCCAGCTCTTTCACAGAACCTTGAGAAGGCATTTCGAGTGCTTGGTAGTCGTCCTGCTGGCTATCACTATCCGCATCGTTCCAAAGTTTATCATGGAGTCTCTGCGACAAATTCATATGCTCTGAGTCGTCAGTTTGAGCAGTATGAACATCGGGATACCATAAGTTACCCTTTGCATTTCGTAGCTCTGCCCAATGCACTTTTCGCCACGCATAGTCAGCCACAAGCTCATTGAGATCAATCCCCCAGAGCATTTTCCATGGTCGCCCTCCATGACTATGATGCGAGGAAAATGCGTCACAAGGCAAAGGAATTTGAGAGGGAGATGGTAACGTTTGATGGAGTTTTTTGCGCGTGACTCGGTTACGAAGCACTTGTAGCGGGTTATACGAGCGATCTATTCCAGGATGCACTTGTTCATCATCCTCGGGAGGATCTGAAACCTTTTGGATCCACGTGTACTTCAATTCTAGGGTGTACTTGATGATGTCTGCTCTACGTCTTGCTGAAGGAGAAATCCGTACGGGGGTACCCTCGCTCAGCTTCAGAAACGAGGCAACGTCCTTGGGCTGGATTGAGTCGATAACATTGAATTTTGACTTTAAAGTTTTGGCAGAAGTGAGAAAGATTGTGGCCATTTGCAGACTGTCCGTGAGGACTGCGCCTTCTTGATTTGATGGGTTAACGATGCTGGTTCTACCACCGGCAACAGGAAAATTTAGATCGAAGCCGAACCCAGCACTATTTCCAGATTTCCGCAGTTTTATGAGTTTAGACCCCGAACGCGCTTTTGTGTCTGTGTCTCGAGGGTATGTGCTAAGCTTGTTCTTCTCGAGACCATGGGCATCCGATGCGAGAGAGGCAATGCGCAATTGCTGCAAGGGTCCAGCCAGAGACGACTCAGACTGGTCAGACAGGCTGCCCGAGTAGTTATAGCGCGGCTGTAGAGCATCTTTGGCAGCCATGGCCCGGGCTCAATTGTGACCTTCGCGATACTTTGGATGTAGCTGCTTGATTGATGGGGAAGTAGGTTGATAGACCGGTGAGCCTTATCGCGCCACAGTCTCCGTGCAGTTTCCTCCTTCGGAGACAATAATAAGGCTCTGGGGAAGACATAAAAGGAAATATCTACTAGAAATTCTCTTTCTGAAGGAATCTTCATCATCATTCTTTTTTCCAAGACTCAGGAAGCTTCGTGCTGTACTAATTCAATTGCTTCACAATGCAATTATAAGCTGTGCACAGCCAATCAGCACACGGATGCAGGTGCTGACTTTGCATATGATGTGATTGAACTTGCAACGAAGAGAATTTCATAATTTCAAGCAGTGTTTTCAACGAAAGAATTTTGCGAGCTCAAAATTCAGGTCAGGATTCATCCGCTGGTCCCTAATAGTTATCAACTGTGGTTATATAGTATGTGCTCATGGCCAGCCTGGTCCTGTTGGCTGCCGCTGTGCGCGACTCGAATCTACTTATCCCGATCGGCTCTAGATTTGCGTTCAATTCCTGTAAACCTAATCTTGACAGAAGACGTAGCACCATGGCGGATGAGGGCATTCAGTTTATCAAAAATGAAACACAATTCAAAAACACGCTTGCTCTGAAAAAGTATCTTGTGGTAAACTTCACGGCGTCCTGGTGTGGGCCCTGCCAGGCGTCGAAGCCAGTGGTAGATGCCATGTATGATGACCCCCAGTACTCAAAAATCGAGATGGTCAGAGTCGATATTGATGAATGCCAGGAAATTGCACGTAAATATGAGATCACATCTGTTCCTACGTTTTTGTTCTTCGCAAACAAGAAAGAGGTGAACAGGGTCAACGGGTTTCATGCGTTCAAGACGGCTTTGAATAAACTAAAGGAACGGGCGAGCGGAGATCCGAGTGTTAGCAGTCGTCATGACCAAGAAATTATTGATGACTCAGGATCAAGCGCCGCGTATAAGGGAGAGATTTCCAAGTTTATTCCGAAAGGGTTCGAGGTCATCAACGACGCCATACATTTCGGAGACATGGTTGCATTAAATGCAATGCCTTTGTACAAACAGACAGCCGATGCGAAAAGTGTTTTCAAACCTCTGATTTCAGACGTAACTGTCTATACTGACGCAGACTCACAAGGACTATTCTTCGTGCCGTTGAATCACATATGCAAAGTGTTCTCCATTCTCTTGAAAACGTCTCATCCAATGGCTCTGGATCTGACCCATTTGGTGTCAGATGAGGTTGAAGAGGAGACTCAAAGTCCATCATTGATCAAAGTATGGGCCAACAAGCCCTCCGTGCTCTCTTTCGAAGATTGCAGCGTCTCAGATGCGCTTCATGTGGAGACTTTGAGCTCCAATCTCGGAGAGGGCTGGCACGAGATCAAGCTTAGGTACGTTCGTTTCCAGAATGTTCAGAATTTGAATATTTTTGTTGACGGAGAGGATGAGGACAAGCATACTGTGATCGAAAAAGTTGTTTTGATTGGTCTCACCGGTGAGAGTAATGAGCACGTTGGCATCCTACAGGATGATGAATAGGAAAACAATCAGATGTATGAAGAAATTGCAATTAGCTTTAGCAAATGGCTTGGTTACACATAGATATCAAGCAATTGTATACAACAATCGTCTGATTTGTTACTAAAGCTGCGAGCATCCACGCGATGGAAAGCAGATCCTTCGAGTCATGATTACAAGCAAGGGACTGATTTCACAGAAGAGTATTGATTAGCTTTTCACGGAATTTATAATTTGTGCACATACTTATTTCGAGAATAGCTATGAGGCCTGTTTTTTTCGGCACCAGTTCGGCTCGGCACCGGAAAAAATGCAGGCACCGGAGACGACAACTGTCGGGTAGATTTATGATCTAGAACCCCAAAGATCTTTCATCAATCTAATGGGTCGATAGTTTTCACTTTTTCTCTCTGTAACTACACCACCACGAAAACACCCCGATTGAGATTTTCCTGCAATAATAAATCATGTTTCTGTTAAAAGGGTTTATCCGCGAAGGTTACGGCCGGTTCATCCACTCACACCGAAGCCATTTCGCAACACCACACTGCCTCAGTCTTTGTATCGGGCACGTGATATACTTGTGAAATATTGACTCGCCCTCTGTTCCTCGCGCAGCCCGCCACTTGCAAGCATGTTGAAGAGGTTGACAAATTCACACCTTTAAACACCGTTCATATTCTCCACAAATACACGAAAGAAGCTTTTTTTCATCGCTAGAAGCTTTCACGAAATTCCATAGACCTGAAGTGGAGTCGGACTTGTGCTCTAGGAAGAGAACCTCATCTAGTGCTACTTAAAATGGTATCTCGCTCTCTTTGTCGAGGCGTGTTTTTCAGTCGTCAGCTTGCACTCGGGAGATCAGTCCGCCCCAGCCTTTGCCAATCGGCAGTCTCTGTGCTTTTAGTTCACTCGCGTATTCCCAAAAATGCAGTGAGATTCAATTCCACAAGAACCGACGTGAAGAGTACAGGTCAAGTGGAAGATCTCTCCAAGAAAATAGCACCGTCAAAGACCGTCAAAACCACGGATGTGGTCAAGGAAACTGACTCCGAGTCACATAACCAAGAATTGGTGACGAAAGGGCAAAATACGGGCGATGCAGCCGCACAACCTAAAAAGACAATCTGGGAGAAGGTGAAACATGAGGCTGCTCATTACTGGTCAGGAACAAAGTTATTGGGCTACGAGATCAAAGTCTCTACCAAATTGTTATTTAAGATGGCATCCGGATACGGGTTGTCCAGAAGAGAAAGTAACCAGTTGCAAAGAACAATAGTCGATGTGGCCAGGTTGATTCCTTTCTCGATGTTCCTCATTGTCCCCTTTGCGGAACTACTTTTGCCCGTGGCATTGAAGATTTTCCCAAACTTGTTGCCTTCCACTTACGAGTCGTCTACTGACATCAAGAAGAAGAGAGCCAAGTTGTCGAAGGCACGTGCTAATGCCTCGGAGTTCATCAAGAAAACCATGGAGGAGAGCGGCCTCAAGTTGTCGAAGAAAATATCTGACAAGGAGAGAGAGGCTTTTGTATCTTTCTTCCACACAATTTCCTTGGGAAAAACTCCAGACAGAGAGCATCTCACTAAAGTTGCTAGAATGTTTAAGAACGACCAGGTTTTGGACAACTTGTCACGCCACCAGTTGATGGCCATGACGAAGTATATGTCTCTTAGACCGTTTGGCACGGACTCTATCTTGCGTTATCAAATCAGACACCGTTTATTGACCATTATCAAGGACGACAAGGCAATTGATTATGAGGGTGTTGAGTCCTTGACAGTACCAGAATTACAACTCGCGTGCTCGCAAAGAGGTATTAAAACGCAGGACGTGTCACCCGGACGCTTGAGAGAAGATTTGGAGACATGGTTGGACTTGAGATTGAGACAGAAAATTCCATCAACTCTTTTGATTCTTTCCTCAGCTTACACGTACGGAGAGCACACGCAAGGTATCGATACCTACTACGACGCTTTGTTGGCAGTCTTGTCATCCATCCCAGACGAGGTTTACAATGTTGCCAAGGGTGAATTATCCGACGACTCAAAGTTGAAGTTGAACATTTTGAAGGAGCAAGACGAGATGATCAACGAGGAGAACATCAGAGAGAAGGATACTGTTAATCAAATCAAGGATAATATCAATTTGGACGAGTACGAGGAGACTGCGACGGAAGGTATCAAAATTGAAGAAGACGACGATAAGACCGCAAATAAAAATGAAACTGCCGAGACCGACGGCAATTTAAGCGAAAGGAAGACCGAGGAAGCGTTTAAGGAAAAGAATTAAACCGGATTTGAAGAATCGAGACTTTTTGACATGATGTCAGCATGACTCAATATTCGCGAGTTATGTGCTCCGGCTCTGATACTCACTCCAGCCACGTTAGTTTTATTTGTATGTACATAGCCACCATCAAAACATCAGATCATTGAATGACACATATTTATTGAGAAATGCAAATTAAAAGACCGCACATAATGACTTTCATTACTTCTCTACATCCTATTACTTCTTTCTGGCACATGCCCGCTAATTTTTTCCGGTAGATCCAAATCCACCCTCTCCTCTCTCGGTGGCATCCAAGTCCTCCTTGGTAATCACTGTGATATCAGCGTTGATGATCTGCTCCAAGACCAACTGAGCAATTCTATCGCCAGCTTTGATCTGAAAATCGTTCTTTGAGTGGTTGAAGAGCACAACCTTAACTTCTCCTCTGTAGTCGGCATCGATAACACCAGCACCTGTGGAGATTCCATGCTTCACAGCAAGCCCAGATCTGGGAGCCACACGCCCGTATGTACCAATAGGGACAATAATTGTGACGTCTGTAGCAACTAATCCTTGCCCTTGAGCGGGTATGATTGCCTCCTCTGATGAATAAAGATCGTATCCGGCTGCTAAGGCCGAGCCTTTAGTGGGAACAGTGGCTTTATCCGAGCGAAGAAACACTTTGAGTTCGTCGGAGGCTTTGAGTTTTTTTTCGGCAGACATGACTTTGTGAAGTGATGAGAATGAGCTGAGAAGAATTGTCTCGAATCTCCTTTTCGCTGAATTTTTCGACGGTTCTGCACGAACCCACAAGACGCGAACGCGTTTTGAAATGTTTGGGGCATGTAGCGAGCGCGTCGATTTCGCATCGAAAGCGGCGAACTTTTAAAATCGTTCACGTGTGGAACCCAAATTAATACAGTTCTTCAGCTGCTTCTTCAGGTTTTGAAATACTCAAAATGTAACATGGTAAACTCTTTCTTTTTTTTTTAAAGATTTTTTTAAAATGGGGAAAGTTCCTGATTGGTACAGTGCTGTGAATTATGCTGAGTGCCTGCTCATATAATCAAACTTTTTCTAGACCCTCGAACATGCTAGATTTAAACCACTCAAGATGGGCTGGCAACAATTCAAGTAACTCTATCCCATTCCCTGTGATGTTCAAGATGAGGTGAAGATTATCCTATAAAGATAGTGGGAGCAGCGGCAGACGGATTGACGGCATTCTCTCCAATCCAAGTCGATTGCCCAGGCGTCCCCATATTGAAATTTGTAGTCCATCTCCATGGCCAAATCAGCCTCAAGATTCAATTCACGGGAGTCTGCATCATTTGTCGTATTCGTGCCATTCAGGATGGTGCTATTCACAGCTTCCCTTTGCCGTGCTATAAATTCGACCTTTCCAGCTTTAGACATACTACTTCCGATCGCCTCGGAATACTTTTTCTCAAAAGAAAACAAGCCCCTTAGTATGAAATTTCTGGGCCTTTCAAAATTGGTATTTCCTGTCCGTGAATTTGTTCTTCCAGCTCGCGTCAAAAGCCAAGTTCTTTCTGATATATCCCGAAAGATCTTCGAGCTTTTAATGTCCATCGTCATCTGGCAGATAATTAATTAGCCAATTTTGATGCAAAGGTCTTGGTGATGCCGTTTCTCGTGATTTGGTCAAAGCTTCTTGTATGAGCTGATCGTATACATTTAGAGCGAAAGCTGGTCTCGGGCGTAACTTGTCTTTGAACATTTCCCACGTAAACAACCGCAGGTGATGAAATCAACGTCTTGTGTATCTACCCTATGCAGCTACTCTTGCTTTCTCGTATCCTTCATCGATTCTCGTCACGATCTCAAGTACAAAATGTGGCGGACTATCAAACGGTAGCTTCTGAACATCGCTAGAAGTTCTCCACAGAGAATGAGCATATGCTCGAGTCTTAATCCCGGTGATTCTTTGGAATAGACTCAAACCCGATATTTATTGGAGAATTGTGTTCGGTGATACGTCATAGAATGACGTCTCGTGTTACTCTAAAAGTCTTTCATCAAAAAGGTCGTATGGCTGAGGCAAGAAAATAGACAGACACTGGAATACTTTTTTTGATCTGAGAAGATGACATGTATACCTCATTTAGATGGATTACCCTGTATTTGGAATAGCCAACTGCGGCACTTCGAATTTGAACTGTGCACTGCCGAAAAAAGTGTAGGTTTACATTCAACGGTCTGTGCGAGACTAAAGATGATCGTCCTGAGTACGCACCTCGAAGTCTCCTACATTTGAAGCCTGTCTGTTATTACATTTCTGTTATTTCTTTGTGATCTATTTTTGACCCGTGAATTTACATTTTGCGCATATTGTTCTGCATTCATCTTTTTAGTCTTGGAATGAGTTGTATGTTAAGGACTCAAGTGACGCAAACGGCTTGACCGCATTAGTAGAATGTACAAAAATCAAATCAACTGTCATGGGTGATAATAGCCATGGGGTCTTCGCCTAACGATTCGTAAAGCTTGATGTGAATAATATTCGGTACCTCACCATTGTTCTCGTATGTGGCTACCGATGAAATTCCCACTGACCTCATTATATAATCCTCCTTCTCATTCAACCGTAGACCTTTGGGTGAGATCGTCGACTGAAGAAAGATACACTGGTAGATGATCAACTGTAGAATTAATACAGCAATATCCGCAAACAAAAGCCCGCAATAGCCTAGCTTCCAGAGCTTGAGCCACCACAGGCTGTCGGGAGAGTAATTTTGTGCTACTGATTCACCCACGAACGAAAACAAGTACCATGATCCGCTTTCCAATAGATGTAGACGGCCTTGGTTCGCTATGGGCTGAAGAAAGAAGTATACCAATAGAGTATGGTATATCATGCATCCTAGAGATTTCCACAAGATCGCATTTCGAGTCTGGGCGACAAGGATTTGGATAATCATCCGCCTGTCAAAGTTGAGACCTGCGGCTTCGAAGTGTTGCTCTTGAGAACTCAAGCGCTCTGAGAATATCTGTCTCCCGCTTTCGGGCCCGGTAGCAGTGAACTTTCTCGCACTGAGTATGATTTGCATCACAATGTGAGCTAACGTCGGAGGTAGACATGAACTGTGAGTGTACTTAAGAAACTGGTACCCAATCACAAAGTACGTCAATGTGTCTAGTTGCTCGATCAAATGCTTTTGCATAGTGGTCTTATATCCAGCAAGCTCTTTTGCTACAAAACCTGTTTCCAAAGCCTTTTCAACAATTGCATCCAGATCCGATCGATCATCAAAGTGCCTCGGGTGGGGCAAACGAGATGTTCCCAGATCCGAGCCAGCGGAATCAGAATGAGGGACAGACTGACCGGGAAATGACCCTGGAAAGCCATGCGGTAGTGACATTGAGAACTAGTTAATAATGTTTTTTAATAGCTTTTGTACGAGTATAAAATACTTGTCCTAGCTGGATTGGTTATATGGTTAAGTCACTAGTAAACCGCAGCCGCACGCTGGTTCTGATGGCGTTGCACTTGAGTCTCAAAAGTGCGGAGTCGGTAGGACTAAATGGTTTAAAGAATTTGCACTAAATTCTTCGAAGCACTGATCAGATTTTATAATATCGTGAAGAAGATTTTTAGCTGAATCAAAATATGGCCGTACTTCATTGTCACATTTGCTTCCATTTCATTGCGGAAAGACAAAAACAATACTTGCTGTAACTGCCAAATATCACACCAATGTATGCGAACCCCTCGGCTCTAGTAGTGTCTGCGGCTATTCTAGCATTCGCAAGGTACATAGATTATTATCTATTCATACCCATCGAGGCTGACAAGTTTACCTAGCTTACGCTGCCAGATCCAATAAACAGTTGCAAAAAACGTGCGTGCATGGTTAAAAATTTACTAATGTGTTTCTATAGAAATATAGCTTTTTCCGCACTCGGTACGGGCCATACGGCTCCAGCGTTGACGCGTGAGCTAGATCCGAGATTCGTTCACCCAAGCAAAAAATTAAAAAGAGCTTCAAAAAAGGAGAGCCATTAAAATAATTTTTGGGAGGCCTAAAAAGTTCTGCTTTTCCAAGTCATAATTACCACTACTTCATACATGAATCATGCCACAGGAAATTGCAACAATCTCATTGTCTTAGCGTCTCCTGCATCGATAGAAACAAGACGCGTCAGCGAGGCCTCGCAAATGTTAATTGAGACTTCACAAACTCTTCCATTTGGCGATCTCAATAGGTTTTCGTATTCAGAAATTACAACGGCCTTCTGAAAAAAGCCTCTCTTTCGTTTGACCGGAAAATAATCTGCCTAATGCCTTGTAACAATAGGAAATCAGCCAGTGGCAGTCCGAGTGGCAGTCCGAGAGACAATTCTCCATTCGATTCGGATGCCCTTCGAAAAGATGATCAAACAATTACCATTTATAACAACCAGAAATATACGTCCGATATGGCGCCCAGTGAAGTTTCATATATCGAAATTTCAGATGGGGAGACTCTCACTTCTCCTCCTACGTCGAGAAGTCAAACATTGAATTTGAAGATCACCACATCTGTGCCTAAAAGATCCTTGCAAGATGAGTTTGAGGTGTCTGAAAATAAGACAGCTGTCCAGTCATCTTCGAAAGGTCTGTCTACAGAGCATACGCCCAAACGTGCGAAACTTGAGACTTTAGATCCTACAACATCCACTGTGACTCAATCACAACCGAATACGTCAACCAGTTTTCTGACTTTGGCCTCGCCTTTGTATGCACTGAATAAAAATCTGCCTTTGATCAATGTTAATAGCGAAGCTGATCATTTGAGTACCAGTAGACTCACCAAGAAGCAAGAGGAGAGACTGGCTAAACAAAAGCTTCGAGAGGCTGAAAGAATAGAGAGAGAACATAAAAAAGAAGAAGAACGCAAGCTCAAGAAAGAAGAGAGGGAAAAGAAAGAACAAGAGCGTAAACAAAAGCGCGAGCTTTTAGAATTGGAGAAGCAGGAAAAGAAGGAGCAAGACAGACTCAAAAGAGAACAACGAAGACAACAGATCGAAGATGAAAAACGAGCAAAGGAGCAGGAAAAAAAACAGAAGGAAAATGAGCGGAAGAAAGCTGAGGAAGTGAAGAATCGGAGTCAGATGAAAATCATGAACTTCTTCACGATATCCAAGAGTTCGGGTCAGGACTCCGGATCCACTGTAACATCAGTATCATCTCCCGTTAAACCTGGCGTGGTGATGGACTCAAAAACTTCTTCAGAACCATTCAATGAAACAAAAACATCTCCGGAGCTTTCTTCGTATGACGCTGATTTCCTTCCGTTTTTCCAAAAGCGCAATGCGAGACTAGCTCCGCAGATTCAGCTCACACCAGATCTTCTAAACTCGTCAATACTTGCTTTTGACAAACAAGTGAGCGAGCAGCACAGTGCCCCAGACTTGGATGGATTCCTCCTTCGCAGTACTCCCAAACCTCAGAAATCCGTGACGAGCTCACAGGCAATGGTGGATGCCCTCAACTCTTCACAGATGACGGAGTCTATGCTTTACCAATTAGTGGAAGACTTATCTCTGATAAGGTACTTGCAATTCTATGAGAACTCGAAGCCACCCTATGTTGGGACTTGGTGTTCCGAAAAGCACTTAGCAACTAGCATTCTTCCACAGGAACCGCTAGATACGGTATCAGCAGGGCTAGATTACAACTATGACTCCGACTTGGATTGGCAAGAGGGCGACGATGGTGATGGCGAGGATATTGACGATCTTGACGAAGGCGACGAGGAAGAAGATGAGGTTGAGGATGATGAGATGGAGGACTTTGTGGACAATAGCGAGTCTAACAAGCGCGGTGTTGTTGGACCTCTACAGTCTGTGAGTGTGTGGAATGACGGTAATTCGCATGACATCTTTGACAACCTCAAGTATGAGCGCCTTCATTATGACATTGATTTCCCGATTGACCCGTTCAAAAACTACTGGGCTTCATCAAAAGAAGAAAAAACAGAGCTTGCTAATGTGGTTGCCCCGGTGGTTGAGAAACCCGTTACTCTGGTTCTCCAGCTTGGCACGCCGGTGAAGAAGGTACCCGCAGATAGAAGCCAGACACCAAATATCCTCACCCCTCAAAAGCCTGTTATCAAGGAAGAAGCCGTTTTGAAAAACCTTGTGGAGTTTATCAAAGCTAATAGCGACTTTACCATTGGCACGTTATCTGAATTGGCCAAAAAGGAGTTCAAGGTGTACACCAAGAGTATACTCAAGCATACTATTCAAGAAGTTGCCTTCTATAACAAGAAGACAAGCTCATGGGAAATCAAGGAAGCAGCAAGCCTGACTGTCTAGGAAGTCGATGAGCTTCTCGCATTCAGAGGGTCTTTTGTATATGCTGATTATGCTCCATTTAATCGGTGGCTACCGTGAAAGCACGTATGGGAGAGACAAAGTATAGACACAAAGAGCGGATTAAAAATCAAATACTTCGGAAGTATAATTTGAAATTAGAATAATGCCCGGTAATCCAAAGGAGCGGGCTAAATTTGTACACCGATATCCTGGCATAGATAAGCGATTACAACCTGATGTAGGCGAGCGCGATGGCAATCGGACGCGTGAATGAGCTCATGAGAAAGTCCGGGGAAACACGTGGTATATCTCAAAAATTTTGAGGCAAACTACAATTCCATTCAACTTCTGTATTTTCAATCTTTTGTTCATCGTTCGTTTATTTTGAGATTTGTTTGGTCCCGTCATTTATATGTCCTGCAATGGTGGATCACGTCTCTCTGGAGACACAGAACTCTCTGTTATACTTTATATCTACTCAAATTCAGGCCCGCCACGAAGATCAAGAGCATAAGGATAGCAAGCTCACGCTGCTACAGAAGTTCAAAAATACCATAGTCTCCCCCAAATCCAAAGCCCCAAAGCTCGTGAAGTCGCTTAAGCCGAAACGCAAATTTTCAAAGAAAGCAACACGTCAAATCAACTCCATCAGCGCGTTTGTCAAAGAAACACTTGGCGGGAAGAAAAGCGCGGACCCTCAGAGTCTACTAGATCAGTTTCTGGGCGATCAAAAGAAGCTAGATGACTTTCTTGACGAGGTGGAAGTTGCCACGGCGATCCCTCACTTGCTCTCCAAACGTACAAGAGGTTTGAGCTCTGAGCTATTTACAGAACCAGAATGGAAAGCATTTCTGAAAAAGCTACGACTCAAGTTCCCCAATCTCTCGAAGCAGAATAGAAAAACGTTAAAAGTTATAAGTAAAAGACTCAAAGACTTGAAGCAGACGGAGGCAGATCAATTCATTAGCCAAGATCTGAACAGCGTGTGGTCTCAAGCGTCACGGCAGCCCAGCAACGACCTTTCCACAGAAGATCTCAAATGGCTCTATGACTTGGAAGATGAACAACTTCAAAGTGATACCAGCCAATGCGTAGAATCCCCAGAAGAAGGATCTCCTGTGTGTCTTACTCTTTCGCAGGCCGTGAATGACCGCAGCGGAAGAGATGGGTATGATGTGCACTCGCTTCTGGACGAAGATGATAAAGGTATTTGGATTGAATCGGATACCGGATCAGAAATAGGGACTATGAATGAGGTCCCACGACAAAGTCTTGTGGATGATGAGCCCCCAAAGAGCTCGTCGGGGGATCTCTGTGACGTCATTGAGGATTCTGAGCCAGAATTTCAACCACTCCTGCTCGACGAGTGTGATCGGATTTTTGCACTCGAAGATTCGAAAAACGGCTTTATTGGTGGTGTCCTGGCTTTTGGTCAAAAGCAGCCGTCACAACTGTCATTGAATTCGCAAATACTTTCTGTCCCGACCAGTTTAGTTTTTGCTTCGAATACAAGCAAAAGCTACAGTGGGCATAATTCGGATGTTCTGCCAGTCAAAATGTCGATGCAGCCCACAGATCTTGACAACATGTCCATCTTGAGCTCACCAACTCACGAAAAGATGAAACTCAAGGCTTCACTCGATACCCCTAGTTGTCTCAGGGTGGATTCTTCGCCGCTTACACAGCAGCAACGCATTGACTCTTCACCATTCTCTCTACCAATTCGCCCCTCCAGTTACAAAACCTGCTCTCAGAAAAGCACGGGCACGGACGAGCAAGATATATTTCTTACAGCAGATGCGCTGTTGTCCGAGGGTGAATTTGGCCTGCTTCTAAATCAGTCGGATTCTGAGTCCATACAGTTTTCGCCTTTGAAGCGGAAACAAAAGAGAGTGCAGAAGCATTGCGTAGAAATATCTGGAAAAATTGAATTGGATTTTAGTCGGTCTTCAAAAGTCAAATTGACCGTCAGGACCCCAAAACAGCCTTCATCAGATGTGGTGATACCAGACTCCGAGGAAGATCTCGATGAAATAAGCTTTGTCGAGATCACGAAAGCAGATAATCGGCAGAGTACACGCGTGAATACATCGGTTTTACAGGTCCCCTCGAGCCCAGACATTGGTGAAACAGGTAGACTGCAACTGCATATATTCGAGCTGCATTGATTCATTCCATTGTTTCCTCTTTACTTGTTCTATAAAAAATGAACACTCACTGGTACTCCCGTGTATACTAGATAAATGTCTCGTTTATATATACTTCTTATGGTCCGCGTCTATTCCGTCACTCAAAAACCTTGTCTCGCAGAAGAGCAAAAGTTTCACACTGACAAAACCATTTAATACAAGGCCGCCAGCTATTATCATGAGATTATTAAAAGTGGACCCGTAATGGTTGTTGTAAAATGCACCCACCGCCCACCAAACATGATAGCAGAATGCAACAAAGAAGGCCACTGTGAGCCCTGTGAGTGCTAGAGCCTTTGCAGCTCTGGCTTTTGAAATGCGTTCCTGTGTGCCTTGCTTTCTGATTTGCGCCATGCTGAAGTTCAAATGTATAGGGATTGGGGGTATGTACGAAGAATTGGGACAGAGGTTTGATGGCAGATCATTGACCTAACCTTCTTGGCTGGGCGCGCCTCGTTTGTTCCTGCAGTGACAGCTACTACAGGTGAAGTGTTGCATACTCCGATGAATTTTATATTTTTGATGTGGTAGAGATAAAGGACACGAAAGAGATTTGAATGATATGATTTTAACATTCTTCAGCTCTCAAATTATCGCAGTTTCGAAGCAAATAATTCTTTGGACCCTGTTGACCGGAACAAAGAACTAAAAGTCTGAAGAGAGAGCTGGAGTGTGCGCTTTCGTATCTCAGATAATACCATTCATCGAAAATGATGCTTTTAAAGTGTGCCAATTTTGAACAATCGTTGGTTTGTATGAATGTTCTTGGAAACTAGCTTGCCACAGGCCATAATGTACGATCCCCAATTTTGAACAAGTGAGTGCTGTGTTCGCGCCGCGGCTCGGACTTGTCAGGTGATTCTTAATTTGGCTTAGCACTTGTTCGCCTTCTTGATCCCAAATTCTCAATTGTCACTCACGTAAGACCATCTAAATAATCAATATGGAAAAGCTATATAGCGCAGACCCTTCTCTTCATGTGGAGCCATCTTTTTACTCCGGAGGTGTTCCTGTCTTCGAGCCCACAATGGCCCAGTTTCAAGACTTTTACAAGTATAATAAAGCCATAAACGAGTATGGAATGCGGAGTGGCATTGTAAAGGTGATTCCGCCCAAAGAATGGTTGAACCAATTAAAAGGCACTTACACCGAAGACAATCTATCCAAAATCACCATAAAGAACCCTATCGTGCAAAATATGAACATTTCCTCCGGACACAAAGGCGTATATTCATGTCAAAATGTTGAAAGGCAGCGCAAGTACAACATCTTTCAGTGGAAGAGTCTATCTGAAAAGCACAATAATATGCCCCCTGCTCATAAAAGTAAGCGCCGTGGATCTGGCCCCCTGAATGATGGAGCAAAAAGCGAAAATGAATCTGATCATCGCATGAATACTAGGGGACGCAGTAAAGCGCATGAGGCCAGTGTGATTGACAGTATTGTTGAAGGCGAATTCAACATTCCTGTCTCGGAGTACACTCAGGAACGATGTGAAGAACTCGAACAACTATATTGGAAATCATTGGGTTATGCCGAGCCAATGTACGGTGCAGACATGCTTGGCTCGCTATTCAAAGAAACGACTGAAAGCTGGAATGTAGCCAAACTTCCCAACTTGCTTGATTTGATGGACGAAAAGCTCCCGGGTGTGAATGATGCCTACTTGTATGCTGGTCTCTGGAAGGCCACATTTTCATGGCACCTCGAAGACCAAGACTTGTACTCTATCAACTACTTGCATTTCGGCGCTCCTAAGCAATGGTATTCAATACCGCAAAGTCAAAATAAGAAATTTTACAAGCTCATGCTGGAAATTTTTGACGAGGATTTCAAAAACTGCAGTGAGTTTTTGAGGCACAAGACGTTTCTCGCTTCACCTCAGTATCTTGAAAAGAATGGAATCTCTTGTAACAAAATCATTCACAAGCAGGGTGAATTTATGATCACTTATCCTTACGGTTATCACGCAGGATTCAACTATGGCTACAACTTGGCTGAATCGGTCAATTTTGCCCTTGACGATTGGTTCGACTTCGCAAAGAAAGCACGGAAGTGCGAGTGCATCAAAGACTCGGTGGGGATTAATCACAAACAAATATATTGCAAGTTCAAAGACATACCATACCTACCAAGTCAAGGGAAACCAATCTCCTGTGAAGAATCAGTTGGACTCAACACCCAAGAACGTGAGAATGATACCAAGAAACCTACAGCTAAAAGGCAGTGCCTTAACGTTGGAAGCACGCGAAACCCAAAAAAGTCACTACAGTGTATCTTGTGCCCAAAAACATTACCTCCAGCATTACTTCGATTTAAAAAATTCGAGTTACTAGAGACAGATCAAAAGGACCCACGCACAGGAGAAGTTTTGCTAGTTCACAGAATTTGTGGCGAAATGTTCCAACCCGATATTAAATTTGAGCGGCTCTTGCCCAACTCAACTCATGAAACTGTGACCGGTATAGCACAAATCGCAAGACCCCACCGGAATCTCAAGTGCCTCGGCTGCCACTTGCCGAATCGCCTTCTGGCATCGTCTAAGACAATTTCGAGTGGCGCGTGTTTTCAATGTTCAATCCCAACTTGTGTTAAGTCGTACCATGCAACATGCGCCTTGGCTACCGGTTTTCTTTTTGATGGGCGTTACTGTAAAACTCACAGACAGGCAGCATCAAAATTCTATCAACGCGAGAATCCAGAACTTCATGAGAAGCTTTCAAGAATTCCTGCGCAGTCTTTAATCCAATATAGCGTACCGAACACTGGAAGAAGGCATACGGGGCAAGTCTATTGTGGTCTTGTCTTGCAAAACGACATTGCAGAAAAAAAGTTCAACATATTGACATTTCCGGAATTGGAGGAAACTCGGAGCGCTCCCTACGATGATATTGTGTTTGGTGACGCTTCGGAAGTTGATAACTCAAAATTCATGGGATTGGAACATGTCGAACTATTGTCTGATACAGATTCTGTCGCGTCGAGTCAGGACCAAAACAGTCCCCTTGCAATTGAGGCCAGCCCTGAGCCATCGGATGGCGAAACATTGTCGCATCATCCCACCCTTGGCTTCGTGGAGAGCAATTACAGTTTTGCCGAAAACGGTGCATATGCGAGTGGAGGCGGGGGTAAGAATCGAACATACATTTTTGTGAACGAGAACCCTGGGGCACTCTCGAAAACAGCCACAAGCTCAGACTTGCAGGAAAGCTTTGCCGGGCATCACCTAGTGTCTGACGCTAGCTGAGTTGTAACATCCTTAACCACCGCGAATTATGTGCCGATGGCTAAACGATTTTAGTCAGTACTAGGCGCTAGTCTCCTACACATCATAAACTCTAGCTCATCGCTATGAAGGTTTATCTTAAAGAATAGTAGCTTTTTTTATCATGATTTATAGTGTACAGATTTTTTTGTGTTCATTTCCAGGGCCCCGCCTCCTCCTCGCGACTTCGCTAGCGGACGCGCGGAAGTGATTCTTGGACACCATTCGTCTCGAAAGTATACATGACTCATTTATGGCACGCAGGTCGAAAAAGTTTGTTCTAGATCTGGAAAATGACAGCTTGAGTGAGGAGGTAGAAGATGTGACCATTGAAGACGAAGTTGTTGGGACGTGCTCCTCGAAAAAAAGGCGATCGGAGGATGAGCCTTGGGTGACCAAGTATGCGCCTCGATTTGTACTGGATGTTAGTATAAACCCACGAAAGACAAAGGAAGTCAAAGAGATATTCGACGCAATGATCAACGGAAATCTGAATTGCAGGCTTCTCGTATTTTCCGGCCCTGCTGGCAGTTCTAAGTCAACGCTCGCCAAATGCTTGGCAAGTGAAGCGTTTGGTGTAAAGAATCCTCTATCAGAAGGTTATGTTGAATACTTGGACTCATCATTGAACAACCTCCATCAAGCGGATCATTTCCGAGAGTTCATGGATGAGTGCAGATACCTTGTTGGGCGGAACCGGTGCGTAGTGTTGATTGAAGATCTTCCCAATGTATTTCATGAAGCCACCTTGACCTCATTTCGTGAGTGCCTCAGAAATTGGATTTTCAGCTCATCCGAAATTCGTCTTCCGCTAATAATCCTCTGCTTGACCGAGGTTGAAATCATTGGCGAGCATGGTCAGCGAGGATTCTACAATATCGAAAACTGTTTGACCGTGGAAACAGTCCTTGGCCAAGACCTATTAAATCCTGGGATATCTGCTGGCCTCATCCGAAGGGTTAAATTCTTACCAATTGCCAAGTCTTACTTAAGAAAACCGCTTCAAAATATTCTAGCTTCCGAAACTCCAAAATGTCCTGGGGTTACTGCTGAAGTTCTTTCATCTCTTTGCGAATCCGGGGACATTAGATCTCTGATCAGTAGCCTCGAATTCAAATGCAAAAGTACCCTTAATGCCGATTTGAACGACTCTGTGCGGGAGTCACAAATAACCCTCTTTCACGCAATAGGAAAGGTAATTCATTCAAGCTCTAAGCTGCGCGATTTGCCCCTTGGATCTGAATACTCTCTGGATTATGAATCCATCAGGAGCGTAGTGGAGAGCTATCACAACTTCGGCCTATTACATCTAGCTCTCCTCGAGAACTACCAGATCTATAATGGTCTGCAATTTGGAATCGATATCGCAGGTTCCATTGCGGATAGTCTTAGTTTGAACGATACCATCAAAGCAGCAGATGCCACACAGGACTTTGCCATTCGAACTTCACGTCACGAATTGTCCAAAGTTCGAGTTAAGTCAAGCCGAACCCTTCCCATGAAGTTTCCCAGGCATTTCAAGATGATGCGCGAAGAAAACAAAGTAAGTAGGGAATTGACTAGGTATGTGCGATTCATTGGCGAACTATCAGTACTGCGATCAGACGTAAACTTGATCGATGGATACTACGTGCCTTTAATAAAAAACTCGCGTATACATCAGCGTAAGTTTGGAAAAAAGCGATTTGTTTACAATCGGATTGGAGGTACATTTAAAGGAATATATGCCGATGACGTCATGCCAGTGATGGAGACCGAAGAGGAGATGGGGTCGAGTGAGCGAGATCAGTTTCTGGAAGATATAATGGAGGCTATTCGTGTACAGAATGATGAGCTTAATGAAACTAATCTGGACGTGAGCTCTGATGGCATCGAGGATTCTGCTACGGACGCGGACGATGATGATGATTTTGGAGACCCACTAGATGAGGACTTCTTGAGGCTGACCAGTCAGATGTTCCAAAAGCCGATAGCCGACAGCGCAGACGACTTTCTGAATGATTCTGATATTGCCATATTGATCTCGCAGGGTAAGTTATAAAAGTGATAAATTGTAAATTAGGGCGTTAAATAATGCAAATATGTGAACAGACAACTATACATTGACAGCATTTGCGAAGAAATCAGGGTCTTCTTCGAGCAGCTCCTTGATGATGTCCAATCCTCCTTGAAATTCTCCGTTGATGTATAGTTGAGGAAAAGTAGGCCAGTCCGAGTAGGCCTTCAATCCTTGCCGCACAACGTCATCCTTCAAAATGTCAAAAAATCCGAACCTGACCTGATTTTCTCTCAATATCGCCACAATCTGTCGCGAGAACCCACACTGTGGCGATGAAGGCGCACCCTTCATGAAAAGCATAACTGGAGCAGCAGACGTAAGCTTCTTCAATCTCTCCTGGAGCTCCTCGGGTGAAGGATCCTCGGTTTTTTTGGTCGAGAGCGCCGAAGATGGGGGAGCACTCGTTACACCAGAAGTAGCAGGATCACTATGGGCGGTTTTTGGCGAGGAAGAATCGCCGAATTGTTTTAAAGCAGAAATAAACTCCTTCGGGTCAGCACCACTCAATTCTTTCAATATCGTCTGGTTTCTCGTCAAAATGATATATGGGACTGCGGATACCTCAAAAAGCTCGCTTATATCCAGCTGGTCGTCGGCGTTGATCGAAAGAAATGCCACATCAGGATTGGCTTGTGCTAGTGTTTTAATGACCGAGTTCATAGTTTGACATGGAGCGGCCCAGGGCGTATGAAAATACAACGCAACCAACCGCGAGGAGTCAGAAGTTGTGAGATTCGTAAGCTGATCTTCTGACGTTATTTCCACAACAGACATGGTACTGTGATATATCAATGTAGGTTCCAAATTTGCGGGATTCGAATTCAAAAACGAATCTCGGCGCCGGTGAGGTAATAATATCACGTGATTTACAATGACGACTTGCATTGGAATGTGGCGGACCCTGCTGAAAAGCAAGGGAGGCACGGGTGTAGCACGTTGGAAACGAGCTAGTTTTGCAACTAATGGTGACTCTGCCAATGGTCATATGGAAGAGGGAAATCAAATTTTGTTTGTAGTTTTTCGGAAATCAGCTAGCTTTTTAGTGTGCTTGAATCTGCAGTGATAGGCTTCAACGTTGGAACTGATTTTCTACTTTTTAGTGGAATGCTCAAGATTCGACATTCCCAAGTCAAAAGTTTGCAACACATACCTTGGGAAAGCCGAAAGCATAGCACCCCTCAATGTGATGTTTCTTCGAAAAAAAAAATTCTTTTGGTCAATACCAGCTCCTGTGACATTGATTCTCGGTAGAGTCCGAGAAGATCATCCGTTGTGTCACTCTATTATGATCAAGACCTTGTGGCTGCTCGTTTTTAATCCTCTAGCTAATTCCAAGAAACATGAGGGGTGCTGTGGTTCAACTTCCGTACGAGCATGATCGAAGTAAAGACAATATATCCTTGAAAAAGTGCTTTGATGACGCCAGAACAAGTGAATCTGTATTCTCTCTGAGCAACTGTTCACTTTTCAGCGTTTTTTTTTTTTTTTTGAAGAATCAATTGTATAATTACCCAATTTTTTTCCCCGATTAGTATGTAGCATTCAAGTAAGACCGGTTTCACAACGAAACAAAAGCCGAGAGTCAGAGACACTTCCGATTCCGCTTCGTCCGAAATTGATTTCAAAAATGTTTCAATTTCGAAAATTACAAAACAAGGAAAATCTCCATGCATAACTGGATAGATTTACTTTTCAAGCTGATGTCTCAGCATCAATCTCAGCGACGCATATCTTTCTATCCTGTTCACGCACATTTTTTTGGGCTCTCGGAGTTTTGGGCTCACTGTTTCGCATATGGGATACATGATGCCAGCTAATTACACACAATTGTATCTGTCTTTTTATATTCACGACATTAGCAAAAATTCTGAAGGATTCTTACGATAAAACGCCACCACCAACCCGTATGGCCTCAAAGTTGGTGAATTTACCATCTTTTTATTCTCGCTCTGTTCCCCGTGACGTTATCGGACCGACACCTCGCCGGGGCCGGAGTTAGATGCACTCCAGGACCCATCATGTATTTCCCCCGCATTATTCCTGCTGTTTTCCGAAAATACGCATGGTCGCGAGCGTGAGCGTTTTTTTTCGTTCTCACTGCCTTTCCCCACTGTTCGGTATTAGTGACCTACTGGAGAAAAAAAGCTTCACTCCATTTCCGAGATACCCCCGCCTTTACACCAAAAAGCAGGCACCGTGAATACAAGGCCAAACGGATACAAGTCAACGAATAGCAAAGCTTACTGACCGCGCCGTTTATTTCGATCTTTTTATCGAATACGTTGTCAAGTGCCTTAGGTAAGATCTTGCGGAGAGATACGCCTTCAATGGCCCCGAGCCACCCGCTTATTTATTAGTATTTATTAACACTGATTCTGGCGAGACAATTGTATTGTCATCCGAGTCACCTGACACTGTTCAGCAGCATTGATTGCCAATACCAGTGAATATTATCAGCACGCCCCTTCAACTAATTCTGTCCAGTGCGAGCACGGAATCTCTGCCTCGAACCGAATTGTCACTACTCGGGAGCCCAGAGAAAAGCAAAGCGTTAGCCTGAGATTTTTGCTGTGTCCCATCGATCTTTCTCGGGCTTGTTGAGAATTTCATCGTGTTTCAAGATTTACATGCCATCCCCCGTGCAATTCCAAGACAGCCATCCAATGGATCTTCTGCGACAGTCTGGCACAGCGCACCCGCAGGAATACAACTCTGAAAACAATGGTTTACTAGATGATATGGTAGCCCTAGATTCCAAGGTGCCCAAAGAATTCACTGCGCAGGGCACCACACCCTCGGGCAAACCCCGCCTTTTTGTTTGCGGAATGTGCACCAGAGCGTTTGCTAGACTCGAGCATTTGAGGCGGCATGAACGATCTCATACCAAGGAAAAGCCATTTGATTGTGGCGTGTGCCAGCGCAAGTTCTCTAGAAGAGATTTGCTTTTGCGGCATGCTCAGAAGCTTCACGCAGGCTGTGATGACGCCGTTGCACGGATGCGACGCAAACTGTCGAAATCTCGCACGGCATCTTTGGCTCTGTACGATGCTGACTCCACTTCTGGGTCCTCCAAAGCCCCTAGTGCGGCCCGTTCCGATTTGAAACGTAGCTCCTTCCATAACTCGCTGGTCGGGTCGCAGGAGTCGGTAAACTTCAATCTCAACTCATTTTCAGGGTTACCCGGGCAAAGCCATGACTCACTGAAGTCTCCCACGACACCGGCATCGAAATTGTCGCGGTCCAATTCGATAAAAGATTCCGGTCTTAAGAAGCAGCTTTTCGACAAGCGCAAACCTCGTTTTCGTCGCGCATCGTTTTCTGCTCAATCTGGCCCTAACTACGCCATGGTGCCACCGCAGCAGTATGACTCCAGCACCGCCGAAAACGTCGAGTTTTCCACCCCACAGTTTCTCCCGACTTTTGCTAGTGACGACGACACGTGGTTGAGCAACTTGTGTACAATACCAGGCATGTCTGCGTACAAGACTCAGCCGGAGATAAACGAGCAAACACAAGCTTACAACTTCGAACACGAATTCCCCAAGCACACTGCAATGTTTGGAGGTGGCATGCACCAAGATCTCATGAACTCCGATGGCATTCTTTCGGCCGAATCCAGCCACATGAATACCCCGAATGCTCACCCTCCATACATGTCTCAGAGGTCCAGCTTTGCCGTGAATGCTTCCCCTGCACAACATGATTCAATATATCAAGGAAAGCCAGAGTTCGACAAAACTGGTTACTCCTTCTATGATATTCCTGACACCTACTCCAAATCGACTTTGCCACCATCCGGAGTCATCAGACCATTATCACCCATCAGACAAGAATACGAAGATGAGTTGATGGATTTGGATACTTCAGACCAATTTTTGATGAAAACAATGCCGGTGCCAAGCAACATGCAGACAAACCTCAACTACAACCACGATCATATGCACGACCTCGACGAATTAAACAAGTGTTTTGAGTCAGGGAACAGGAAGCTCATGAGCGGGTATTCATTTTACGGAGATAATTCGCTGATTCCCTCAACTGGGCTCGAGTCTATGTCCTCGCACGCGTCGGCTTCACCTTCTAATGCCCAAATATCTCATGTGCAACCATACTCGAATACACTTTTGACTAATATCAGACAAAATTCGGGAATGTCTGTGCCGCTCGAGGCTCAGCTCGAAAATACGAGTCTCTTTGAATATGGATACAGCCGATCAAGTCTCTTCACGTCGAACTTAAGACACATGATCAAGAAATCGCTCAGCAAATATCCAATCAGCGATGTTACATCTCCCAGTATTCCGCCAAATGATAGCATGGAGTTCTACAAGAGGACATTCGCCGAGAAGTTTCTCACCTACTTTCCATTTCTACATGCTTCAAAGCTTAATGAGTTTGATATAATGGATATGACATCAGACGAGGATCCTCAAAACGAGAGTGCAAGAGTGTGTCTTCCTCTTCTAGTGGCTACTTTGGGAGCTCTTTTGGCGAACAATAAAATAGATCTGGATCAGTTGTACGAGGCATCACGCAGGACTGTCCATATCTATTTGGAAAGTCGAAAAAAGGGAGACAAGCAAACCCCTATCAGCACCCAACAGCAAAACTCATTGTGGCTCATACAATCGTTGACACTATCTGTTATGTACGGGTTGTTTTCTGATAGTGAAAACAATATTCAAATAGTCATCCGGCAGTTGAATGCCTTGAACTCATTGGTCAAAACGTCGATCAAAAGCAATAATGAGATCATATTTACTGTCAGTGGACAGGATCAGATGATCGTTGAGTTCGCCAGAGAGGAAAAGTGGTCCGCGGCTCGTGAAGCCATGGGCTACACCAACGAAGATGAGGTTAAATTCAAGTACGCCATAATCAAGCAATCACAAGAAAGATCTGTGCTCACCATCTACCAGTTGACAAATTTCATCTTGATGATGTTCAACGTGCCGCTCACCTTAGGTGTTGCCGAATTAGGATCTTTGAAATGCCCCAATATTCACGATGAGTACTTATGGGGATTTAATGATTACAAAGAATTCACCAATTTAAGTGTTGGAACGGAGGCACGACAGGGAATCAACACTCTTCTCATGAAAGACGAGGCGAATACAATTGTCTTCCAGGACATTTTGAAAAAACTTTGCTTGAATCAAGTCGATGGGCTTGTGCCTTCTCAACTCAAAAATTTGAGCAGATTTGGATACAATTGCGTGGTCAGGGGAATCTTTGAGCTCCTGCAGTACGAGGATTACAAGTACTTGAGCATAGACGCTGTTCTAAACAACCTCATTGAGTTTGAAGGCTCCTCTTTGAAAGATCCGCACGCACAATTGATGATAAATGACCGAAACAAAAATCAAACTGTTGATCAATCTTTGCTTATCAATTTTGTGAAAATCTGTTCAATCATCGACTTCAAAATGGTGAAGGAGCAAAGCTGGCTCAAAAACTATGATGTTCTCACCAAGAATTATCATATGTTTTTGAACAGTATGGACACCATTAATGATTCAGATTATTCAAAAGTGATTGACCATTGTATTTCCATCACCAAGCTCGTCATGTTCCGAGTATCGGAGTCACATAATGTTCAAGATATTGATGCCACGAATGTGAAAATCGAATCCGAAGCGAATCATTCGAATGCATTCGATGATTCAAGCGTAGATCTCGAGCGCATTTTGGGCTTGGAAGAGCAAGATGGAATTTCTCGTGATACCTCACCGCTTTATTCTCAAGTGCTCTTCCACGTCTTCGTCATATTTTCTGTATTGGCTGTGTCGATTGCAAAGCGAAACCTGGTTGGAGGTAATGCTGTGGGATTTCAAACTGGAAGTGAGTGGCAACTCAACTGCAAATTTATCAGCTTATTGCAGATTTTGTCCAAATTCGAAAAGCACCTTCAAGTGCTTTTCGAGAATCACCAACTCGGCGTGGAGATGACCAACCTTTTTCTTCTCCTGTCAGGAAACTCCCGAGAGATGTTTATGGACAATCAAGGCTTTCAAGACAGTAACTTTAATCAAGACGAGGTGTTCGCATACAGTCTAGACAAAGCCTTATACGTCTTGAGAGTCGGCGAGATGATGTTGAGGTTGTTGTACGAGCAGAACATCAAGGTGATCATATTAAAGAACTTGAGTGGAAGCATGTCGCAAATACGGAAGTATTTGATTGACGAGGAGGCGAAGATTCTTTTGTGAACTGAACGATATGTTCGCAGCATCAAGAATGTCAACCTGCTCGCAGCTAGGTATTTATTAGTTAACAAGCATAATCAACCGAGGAGTAAATATGCAAAAATATTTTGCAAATATACTAAGCTGTAGGTATCATATCCAATTATGAATCAAAAACTAACGATTGTAATTCCATTTTATCAAAATATGTTCGTACTAGCGCACGGCGTTTGGTGCCTGTGGCAAGTTCACCTGCAGTGACAAAATCTGCGGCAGCATATTAACAAGTACAACCATCACAACATCATAACCGGCCGCTGGATACTGCTAGAAAAATGTCTTCTAGACAATCTAAACAAACTAGAAAACCATCTTTCCTTGACATCGACGACCTGAGCGTCAAGGATCTCAAGTTTTGCATATGTTCCTTCTTCGCCATCGTCGTCATAATATTTCACTATGCTTGGATCATGAGACAGTGGGTGTTGAACCCTTTGCTTCCAAAGAGCACCCTCTCGATCTATGCGTTGACTTTGATCGGCACATTTGTGCTCACATTTGGCGTCCTTGCAAAAGTAGCGCATCCAAGAATCTATAGCACTAATCAGGAGATGGCTGCACAAGAAAAGAAGAATGAATGATTGATCTAAGACCCTCTAGTATTTTTCTAGTTTCAACAATGTATTACGACATCACTATCGTGAATCAATTCATAAGTATTTACACAACATATTGTATCCGAACCTCGAGTTTGTACCTCATATTACAAAAGCTTTCCCAAGGCAAAACCGTAGACCCCAAGAGTGATCAATGAAGTCATATTAAGCAAAGATGAAATGCCGTGATACATCCCGAATTGCTTGGTCAATGCTTTGAGCTGCTCCGACTCCTCGATGCTTTCATCAGAAGTACCTGACTGCAGGCGTTCTGCGACTAATCTCTTCTTCTCGTCCTTGATCTGATTGCAGCGAGGCAAAACCAAAAAATAGTTGAGTGCTCCCGCAACAGCCGAGGCAGCCAAAACTGGGGTGGCAAATTTGCTTTTGAGTGGTGTAGTCAAACCGAGCAAAACAGGAGCTGCTGTTTGTCCGATAAGATAAAGTGGAAGAACGTGATGTTGTAAATTGCCAAACTCTTCTCTTGGCAAACGCTTAAATGCAATAGGTGATACAATGAAAGAGTGCATGACTCCACCACCAAAGGCCACCGAAAACAAAATCAAGTTGAAAGCACTTTTCATAGAAGACGACATTTCTGAGATTAAATTTTGAAGTAAGCTGGAGTAAACTGGAGTAAAGTAGAGGAAAATTTAGCTCTTTCGATTAAGTGCCTGCCCAGTTAGACTGTCCTGCGTCAGAGCTAACTTGCTAAATCACGCGATTCCGTGTCGGTGTCCTGACATCTCCGCGCCTCGTAAAACAAGTTTGGTGCGTGCTGCTATGTTAACTAAAGAGAGTCTATCATGTGGAACATGCTTTTCAATGCAGATTGTTTTTCTTGTTCCTCGTACCTCATAATACCCTTCTCTAGTTCCGTGGAGTGCTGATAGAGCCAGACAAAGTCACTTTGTAGGCCTAAGCTCAAGTTTTCGGATTTCTGTTTATCGTGCTCCTGCTTCAATTTGGACGTCTGCTCGTACTCTTTGGCGGCCACCTCAGCTCTATCCACGATTTTTGCTGAAATACCGCACATGGCAGCAACACTCATTCCAAAAGACCCAGGTGCTGTACCTTCCTCTAGCTTATAGAGGAACGTGATGTTTCTGGATGAATTATCAACAACAATCCCCATTCTAAGTGGCCGAATTTGGGGATGATTCACAAAAGAAAGTCCCAAACTTCCGTAATGCGTGGCAAAAAAACCAAGTGGCTGGACATGTGACGCAAGATGGTGCAACACAGCCTCAGCAATAGCGTATCCATCACTAGAGGACCCACCTCGTCCCAATTCATCTAAAATAACGAGTGACCGTTGTGTAGCATTGCTCAAAATCTTCTTAGTCTCTGAGAGCTCCACAAAGAATGTGGACTTGCCTTGAATGATATTGTCGTTGGCTCCCAATCTGGTCATAATCTTATCAACTGGTGTGATGCTAGCTGCGCGAGCTGGTATGTAGCACCCAATCTGACTCAATATAACTGCCAATGCCGTTGTTCTCATCAAAGTGGACTTTCCAGCAGCGTTGGCACCAGTCAACAATCCGAAGTTTGCGTTGTCACCGCCCAAAGAAACGTCATTTGGAATAAAGTCGGATGTGCCAACGAAGCATGGATGTCTCAACTCTTCAAATGACAAGCATCCTTGATCGGATTCAAGGAATTTCGGTCTGCACGACGGAAATCCGATAGTCTCAGATGTCCTAGCGAGGGCTAGAAGGCAGTCCATATGTCCCACAGACTTGATCACAGCGACCCAGGTGTTGTAATTTACATCGAATCGCGCATAAAGCTTGGACACAATGTTCTCACAGACACTTTTATGAAGCTCTTTTTGTTCCATAAGTTCACGTACTAGCTTCTTTACTTCTGGTGACCAATATCTCTTTACCTTCGAGGTTGCGGCCATTTGCTGCCAGTTTTGGGGAATGTTCTTGATTTTGATCGGAACCTCGATCAAATAAAGCTCTTTGCCCGAGTCTCTGTAGCAAATCTCATGGGACTTGAACTGCTTCCTGTACGTTCGCAAGTGATCATTTAAAGTCGATTCCAAGTTTCTGATAATCAGAGTGGACTCGTCAAATTCCTCATCAACACCTTCTGCCGGCACCACTACATTTTGCAAGGCCTCTTGGCGATCAAATGCGTCCTCCCACGACGCAATAATGGCATGAAGCTCGGGGGGAAAGGAAGCAATGTACGTATTCATCGATCCTGCCAGCAGCAAGTCGTACGATTGAAATGACTTGAAGGTTTTCGAGATAATCTCAAAACCCTCGATCACCTTCAGGAAGTCCTTGAATTTGAGGGACTTGCTGTGAACCCGTGCAATGAGACGCTCCAAATCAGGCAATTTGCTAAGCGAAGATTCCAAACTGACTCTCAACTCTGGCTCATTGTTCATGAAAAATTCGACTGCGTCGTACCGCGAATTGATCTTTTCAGTGTCCATCAAGGGATACAATACCCAGCTTTTTAAAGACCTCTTTCCAAATGGGGTGATAGCCCTGTTGAGCAACTTGAGCAATGTTCCCTTGTCGCCCCCGTCGAAGTTGTTATTGAGAATCTCGAGGTTGGTTAAAGTAATGCCGTCCAAAAGCATATGCGAGGCAGAGCTTCGTGATATTTGGTACTCCTTCATGTTTTTCATTGTCATTATGCTCTCATCAAGTTTGAGGGTCTTCAAGTAATACAAAAGTGCACCGAATGCAGAAAAGGCCGTGTGGTGACCTTCCTTAAATTTGAGAAGGAGCTCAGGGTAGTTTGAGTAGTCGTCAAGATCCTCAGCTGCATAATACCTGCTCTCAACTAACTTCTCGACAGTTGTGTCATAATCCCAGAACTCGGAAAAGGGATTCAAAAAGTTCCATATTTGATGGCTGTTGTGTGCACTGTATTTGATAACCTTGACTGCCGTTGAACACAAATTGTGCTTTTCGCACAAAACTTCTTTGGGCTTGATCTGTGTGATCAATGTATCGAGCTTCGTGCACTCGTCATCGTCTAACAATTCGATGAAGTTAAGCTCTGAGGTGGCAGTATCAGCAAAGCAGATTCCAAAAACCTTCTCACCCTCGGCACTGGAGGACTCCTTGATAGCCATACAATATGTAGCCATATCGTCTTTGATCATCTCCATATCAGTGAGGGTTCCACCAGTGAGAATACCGGCCAACTCTCTCTTGATGATTTTTTCTTCCTTGCTTCCACCACCCCGCATTTCTTTAGCCAACATTGACTCTTTTTGATCGACCTTTGCAACCTTGTACCCTAGGCTTATGAATTCTTTTGCCCAATATTCGAAGGACATTTCCGGGACACCAGCAAGCTTCATGTTCGCCCTACCACCACCTGCGATTTTCAAGTCAAATTTCGTGTTTGCAATCATTGCGTCATTTTCATACAACTCGTAGAATTTGCCTTTCTTGAAGAAGACAACTGTGTCCCACATTTTGGACTTAATTTCCCAATACTGTTTCTCGAAAGCCGTGAACTTTGCCCAAGCGGACGAAGGGATGAACAAAGTACGAGAATCATACTCGGGATGATCCACAGGACGCTTTTCGGCGTCTTTGATGTTCACAAGCCATTGATAACGATCCTCATTCTCCTTTTCGAAAGACTTTTTCGCAGGCAGAACTTTCGGAGCAGACTTCACAACGGCGGTTGCTGATTGTGTAGACTCATAACTAGAGTTAGCGGTGAACTTAGAACCCAAAGAAGAAAAGGTTGAAGAGCTGCTTATAGTATCACTTTTAGCCAGAGATGCCTGCTTTTTTACGGGCTTTCTTTTGGCCAAACACTCGTCATCTGATTCCTCGCCGGCATCCTCAGCAGCACTATGGTCACTTTCGTCAACCACAAAATCACTCATGTGGTCGTCATCATCGTCGCGTTCCTCTTCCGGCTTGAAGTCATCTTCATCCTCGTCATCGCTTTCCAAAACTTTCCTCCTTTTTCTGGAAATAGAAACTTGAGCTGAATCTTCTTCAGCATCAGACTCGGCGTATGAAACCGAAGTCTTCTTTCTTCCTCTCTTAGAAAGCGAAACAATATTGTCATCTGAGTTTTCTCGCTCATCTTGTGAAGATTTTGGAGCCACCAGACTGATTCTTGTCATTGAGGACAATATCTCAGGTTCTTTGTTTGAGATTGGATTTTTAGCTTCATGATTTGCAGACTTTACTGGTGAAGAATGGATGTCGCTATCACTGCCATTCTTGGATTCCACCACAACATCTGATTCGGAGGTCAATGGTGTATCAGTAGGAGCATCAATCATCATTGTTTCATTTTCCTTGTCACTCTCTGGAAATGCTGATGCTGATTTTGCCTTCAAAGGTGAGGAGCTAAAAGAAGGTGAGGGCTTCAGAGCTGCGGGTTTAAAGAATGACATCAAAGACAGCTGCTTCATATTTGAGGAGCTTCCGCCTGATCCTTTGAGTTTGTCGCTCTTTTTCTTTGGTGTGACCTTCGACATTTCGCACTTGAATTTGTCCGATACAATTTCAGCTCGAGGATCTTCCTAACTTGGATATTGTGGCGAGCTGATCTAGTTGAGGATGAATGTTCAGTTCGATATTTTAATGGATACTTCAGAGACACGAGTCTGCGAGAATGTAAGTGACGGGATAGTGTGGATGTGAATGAAAGAGTGAGGGAAGGTGGGACTTCTGATTAATGGGACGTTCGGGCTGACGCGTCATGGCGCACCTGCATAACGCGTGTCTGTTGGAATCGCGTACGCGTTTGTTTTACAAGAAAACGGCCAAGACAACAGGTCTCATAATTATCAACCAGCCAAGCATTATACAATCTTCGTTAGTACAAGGAAAATACTCTGCGGATGTATTTATAGATAGAAGATATCTTTGATTGTTTCAATCTAGAAAAGTAAGTGCGTACCTCGTAACGAGCACGGCATGTCGATCTATTCACACATACGCGACCGTGTCTAAGGCACGTGCACAATTTGTAATTTCCAATCGTTCACCATTGTTTGATTTTTTTTAGCGAAAGTCCTTGTTTCTAGTGGTGGCTTGTAAGTATATAGATTTTGTACAGTCCAAGATCAAGCTACTAAAACGGATATGAAGGAGCATTCTTGGTTCCGACCACCTGAGACGTCAAAGCAGATTTCTATTAAAAAAAACAAGAAGAAAAGTATCGTGGGACCGAAATTGAAAAACTGAGGCACCTAGCTCGAATTTGTTTCTTTCTTCCGATTTTCAGCGTATCCACCCCATATACACATTAAATCTAACGCCGTGAATCACCGAACTAAACGTGCGCGAAGCCTCATGCTGCTCACGACAAAGTTCTTTTGCACCCATTTCGCACCCAAAAATGCTTGGTCGAAAGATCATCTATACCGCTCGAGTTTCGTTTCTTTCCTTGCTCACAATGCTATGGCTCCCTTTTCTCTACATAACGGTTGCACACGCTCTCATTATCTCGCAAAAGCCTATTCATAAAGTGTCGACAAAGACTCATGATCACAAGTTGGTGAGTACAATGCTTTATGAGTCCTACTCGGAGGCGTACAAGCTTAGAGACAACATCAACCAAAATTACATTTCAAACTTTGGCAGCATTGCTTTGCAGTACACTTCCGACCCATACTGCGTCAACAAAACAGCATTCCGCTACTACATTAAGTCGTTCTCCTTAGTTCACCATGAATATCCGGCATCTGCTTGTAACTTGAACCTCAACACGCGGTTTGCAGAGATTGTTACACCCGCTCCAGAATTTCACACATCTGTGCATGGAGCAGTGGATCGGCTCTCGGGAGAGTTACTTCAGAAATCGCAGTCATATATTGAGGACCTTCCCGATTTTGATTTTCATTTCTATGATTTCACAACTCTCAACTATGACCTCCAGTGCGAGTCAAGTTATCATCAGTTGATGCAAGTGATGTACCAAGAGAAAGTTTTGCAGGTCAACCTTCAGGTACAGGTGACTGTCCCTGAGGCATGCTCTTTCAGCAAGCTCAATCCGGATTTTCTGACTGTCTTCGAAGGATCTACAGCAGTGGTGCAAATTCCAATGACAGGATTGTTTTTTTGTCAATCGGGAAGAACAGCATCGTGCAAAAAAACGGTGGCCAACACAAACAATCCCAGACTCAAGCTATACGAATGAATTCAAATTTTAAGCGTTACCTCTTAGCGACGTAGATTGTTTATATGTCTTCACCCGAATGTCTGTCAAAAATTCATCCTGTTCTTTTGGCCCTTTCGAGATCCTGCTCGATAAAATACTTGGTTACATCTATTGCAGCTAATGAGTCTTCTCCACTGTCATGCTCTCCGGCCTGAATAGCACGGCCCAAGTACTGAAAGGTTAGCTGCTTCAAGGAATACCTGAATGTTGGAGATGTCTTATGTTTCGGGTAGAGAACCGCAGTGTCGACAATTTTATC
The DNA here is from genome assembly GCA_030581935.1 of Metschnikowia corniflorae. Classification (NCBI taxonomy): domain Eukaryota; kingdom Fungi; phylum Ascomycota; class Pichiomycetes; order Serinales; family Metschnikowiaceae; genus Metschnikowia; species Metschnikowia corniflorae. The sequence goes on along the minus strand of JAKTWD010000535.1, from coordinate 8,013 downwards.
ATGTATGAGTCGCATGGCATTCATATCATTTTCCAAGCCATGGCCCACCATAACCGTGTTACAATCCACGATCTCACCCAACAACGTAATCAGATCTTCGAAAGATAGCGCCTCTTCTTTGATCTCAGCTACACCTGACCATTTTGTGTTGAGATCAAGCACTTTGCCTTTAGGTCTTACAAGTATGTCTAAAACTTCTTCTCCCGAAAAGAAGTCAACGGCCGTAATGCGTAAAAGCTCAAAGCCTTTTGTTGTGAATCCCATTTCGCAGTCGATACCAATGGCTTCCAAACTGCCATTCCGCTTACCCCAAACATGTCGTGTCTCGATATATGGAAGAAAGTGGTGCTTCTCTTCATCGCTTGTCCAGTAGAAAACGTGATGTTCACCTTTAGTGCATGGCTCTGTATCTGTTTCGCCAAACACACCTCCACAGCACAGGTAAACCCGCACTTTGTGGTCATTTTTGACCAAGCGGCCCTGATGGTACCTACAATCAACAATTTTTGATGAGTCTTCTAGCTTGAAATCCAGTTTACACCTGTTGCATTGACGTACGGGCTCGGGATCTGCAATTAATTTTGGGAGGTCCATGGTGAACCCGAATTTGATAAGCTTTTCCTTGGGGATGCACAAATTTCGAAGCTCTTTGATGTATTCTTCCTTTGAAGGCTTCCTTGATACATGCTTCTTGACCCTCTCTGGATGATTTAATTCATACAACTTTCTTTTGATTGCCAAGTTGTACGTTGGAGAAGAGCTAGTGCTTGCAATTTTGAACTCTTCTTCAATTGCAGTCCACACTGGGGTAGCCAAGTTGGGACTGTTGGCTCTCAATGCATCTGCGAATAGTTGTATGTATTTTCGGCGCACGGGAAGCATCGCCGGTGAGGGGTTGACATCTAGAGGCTGTATATGTTTTGGATCAGTGGTATGATTATCAGAGCTTTGAATCCCTAAGAAGTCGTTCACTTTGTTGCGGTAGTCGCCGATGGTGTGACTTTTGTTGCCGATGTCATACTCGGTCTGAATGGCCAGCCGGTTCGGAGTTGCACTGGATTTTTGTGACAACATGAGCTTTGCAATGGCCTTTACGTTTTCAGTTCTTTCATTACGTGGAATCAACAAATCCGTAGCAAGATCTCTCGGAAGTGCAAACAGAAGGTCTTTCTGGGTCGGTTCAGGGCTATCACTTTGAGAAGATGAAGCTGTTTCGACGGATTCACGCTTTGAAGCGTGCTCATTAATTTGATTTTCATCTGCATCAAACTTCGCCCTTTTCGTGGGCTCTTCACCGGTATTTCTTTTCCTTTTGACAGCTTCATGGCTAAAAATACAGTTTACGACTTCACAAACTCCTTTTAGAGTTAACTCAGGGCATCTAACATTTGCAAAAGCATTATTCGGTAGTTTGAACATAAGGGCTGTGGATGTGGTCTGCAGAATTCAAATCCGTATAAAATATGCTTTACCAGAATGGATATTTTATGATTAGAGATCATCCACTCATAAACCCAATGTGTGAAAGAATCGCCACAGCGTACTTCGACAATTTCCAGATCAGGATGTATGGGCTTTATTCAACCCCAGGTTTTTGTTTCTCAACTCTGCGCACACGGTTACCCGCCTGAAAAAAGATATTGGAGTATTTAAAGCCATGCGTCGCATCGCTTTTTCCTGTTTTAGTTTTTTTTCTTCGTCGACGTACTTCATAGGATCATTTCTATAGGTCACGTTCCACAATGACTCTTCTAAAGAGCCACTGAATCCAACTTGGTTGATGAGTGAGATACCCTTGCACCCTCAAAGTGAGACTTAATTTAGCTTGTCCACGGTCCTTTACGGCCTGGTCATCTTCAATTTGTTTGCCTTATACCCAACACCTTTCTTTTTGAAAGTGTGTTTGAAAGGAGCGATGATCTTGACCCTTTTATGAATGCTTTCTCGGAAGACTCATTTAAGGGTGGGTGCAAGTGGCAGTCTGACAAGTTAATGAATATCATTCCTATGTGTTCGGTGAGCCGAATATAGGTTACGATGTTTGTGACTATAATTACCTTGTGTTGTGATGTCGACCACTGTAAACCAAGACATATTATTTTGTCTACATTTTCTATTTCTTTTTTCTGCCCCATCGTGGCTCGTTATCAATTGTGGTTTGACTGAGAGATGTGAAAGAATGTTGGTGCGCATCGCTGAGAACACCTACACTGCTCGAGCCCCGGAGACTTTTGCTGGGTACTCGAATAACTTGTAGTAGTCCACAGTTTGACCATTCAAGTTATTCTCCCCGTCAATAGGCAAAAAGAACAAGTTTCTCCAAGATACTTCTCCGATGAACCAAAAGTCAAGCCAATTTTGTCTCACTCCGTAGTCAGTGGCAACGTCAAAACTTTCGATGGACGTGTAGTTCTCATTGTGTGTGGTCCTCTTTAGCAACAGTAGAGAGCCTGCTTTCAAAGTCTTCACGAACTGGTCTAATCCCAATAGTTTCATGCATGTGTTCAAACCATTTTTGTGGCCATGCCCGTGATGGCCTGGCGCATTACCGTGGGCTTGTGCACCATTCGCTCCGTCGAAATCTTGGGGCACAGTCGAGTGATTGTATTTGGGGCTGGACATCCGTTTATCCAAAGAGCTGAATTCCCACGTAGTGAGCCCTTTGCATATTTGGAATGTTTGCACAATGCAAAGAAAGGATATCCAGACACCTTGGAACCAACACCAAACAGTCAAATTAAAAATGAAATGTCTTTTTGTGTATCCAATACACAACTCATCCGAAAGGAGCCAGCACAGATCTTCAACATCACTTTGGTAGCCCATGGTCTCGGAATATACGTCAAAATACTTGATGGCCAGAATCGAGAATAAAACAATGGCAATACTCAAGCTGTAAACAAACGTAATGAATAGTTTGTGATTTCTAACCCCAATCTCGTTGTAAACCCAGGGGCAGAAATGATCAAACCTCGCTACTAGAGCGTTGCTAGTTTTCGAGTATTTGGATCTCAACGGCCGCCTCGTAAAAGTGTTCACACAGAAATGCTCCGTATCGAACTTTCCCAAGAACACTAATTGTTTAATGTCCTCAAATACAACTTTCGGATCAGAGGGGACAGGAACAAAGCCTGGGTTGATTGTCATGGCTTTGAAAAACGAGTACGTGAAAGCAACAATTGCCACCGCTAGAAACACACTGGTGAAAAACTTCTTCAGCCACACGCTGGGAAAGATGACGAAGAGCCAAGTTATCACTGTCCAGTTAGCTGTTGCAGAAAACAACCCAGCAAGGAAAGGTGTTTGAAAAATTGCTTTATCTTTTCGGAGGTACATGGGCACAATCAACTTTTGCAAAAAGAGGACTGATGCCCCAAACACAACTGCGCTGAAAAACAACTTTGGAATGGCATATCCGGCGTCAAAAGAACACACCTGAAGAGCGATGGGAAGAGTGACATATGGGGTAAAAAATGTAACCAATTTTGCCGCCTTGGGAGAGAGCAAGTGAGAGGTAGGAACCCAGTTTGATTTCGGGTTGCGATCTGCTTCCTTCAACACTTGAACCCAGGTTTCTTCGCAATTCATGTCTTTGGCGACCCCGAAAGAGTCTTTGTTTTTGTCATTTTTGTGAAAAATATCTGATTTCGCCTCAAGTAAAGCCGCCATTACCGATTTGTATCCGCGTATAAACCCCCAATGAAGTGGGGTCATCAAAGACTTATCTACTTTGGTCACATCAGCACCATAGTGGATCAATGCCTTAACTGTGAGAATATCCCCTTGGTAAGCAGCCCAATGCAAGGGCGTGCATTGAATATTGTCTGGCTCGTCGATATATATGGTTTTGTCTATCAGGACGCATTTCAAAAGAAGGTATATAACTAGCGTGATATTGGAGCTGTGGACAGCCAAGTGGAGAGCGTTATAATGCTGTGAATCTTTCAACGCCGGATTGGCATTGGTGCTGGAGAGCAAGTAATCCACAACATATACCAAGCCGTTTCGACAAGCCCAGTGCAAAGGGCTTGCTGAGAGAGACCCGCCTAGTTGATTGGAATCTGCTTTACTGTAGGCGTTCTCGCATAAATATCTCACTATCGTAATACGATTGTTGATTGCGGCCCAATGAAGACCAGTAATGCCCTCGCTGAATGTATCCGCAGCGGAAACTTCTCCCGAAGATATGAGATTGGTCACCACACTCAAATCGCCGTTCTGGCATGCGCTCATGAAACTCGCAAGGACTGGATTTGATTCTTCTTCGGTCAATTCGGGTTTTTTGTGATCATCCGGATTGGTTGAAGATTCATGCACTGAGCTGGGCTCGAGGGCGATATCGGTTAACCCCAAGCTTGATGTTTCTAGTTCGTGTCCCTCTAGGGCGGTCGCATCCGAGACTGTTTTTAATTCTCTAACATCTATACTGATTCCATTTGTGGATGGGGATGAATCACTTTTGTCAAGGGAATGCCTCTTATCGTCGTGTAAATTCTGGTGCGTTTGCAAATGGTCATTATTGGGAGTATTAGGTTCAGCAACAGTGCTGTTTAGTTTTGACTCGTATTTCGCTCCAGGATCAGGCAGGCTTTCGAAGTTCGCAGCAAGTAGCTCACTTTCATGTAGTGGTAAGCTTTCTGGGGATCCAGAATTAGCCTCGGAATCCCTCAGTGACACGAAAGGTACTTCAGATATAGATGACTCGAGACTTTCCAGGCCAGAGAAATCATCCTTTGAAATTGAAGCATGGCCCATGAGCTCTACCTTGCTTTTATTGAGCGCACTGCTCATGATGATTTGAGAAGAGGAGTTCAGCCGACGCAAAAAGAATTGAAGCCTCATGCGAATCACAGAACATCAGAGGGTTAGACCGCGCCTCACAACCCGGCGCAGGTCTCAAGCGTCAGCATGATCGGATTTTTGAAATTACACTTGAACTAATCCATGCTGCGGCTCAAAAAATGAATCGATTGAGAAAAAAAACCTATCTTAGTGTATGTAGTGTTTTTGTAAACTTTGCATTTGCTTTTCGGGAACTAGTGTGCTTCGCTAGATTATGGATTCCCGTCGCTGTACCGTTGAGTATAGTAAGGGGGGGGAAGTGCGAGAGGTAACTAAATCGTTCTTTTGCAAAGTGTTGCTCTTTTAGTCGTTTGCCAGCTTGAAAAACCGCTCCTAAAACACAGCTATACAGCTTACGCTCGGTGTCAACTTACTTGATATCCGCAAAGCTTCGAATACTTCTTGTATCATCATCGATAGGTGTCTCAAGAGTGCCGATTGCGGTAGCATCCGATGACTGGGTTGTAGCACTTGAGGTCGCAGAGCTTTCGCTTACCAGCTTATTTTTGAGGTTGCTCTGCACAAATCTCTTGATTTGCTCCCCGGCTTTTGCAGCCCCAGGAACTATGGTTTCTTCCACGTATGGCTGAATTTTTTCATTGATAAACCCTGGGCGGACCTCATCCTCAGATATAAGGCCCTGGTTTTTTTGACCAACACGAAGCAAATGCTTTTCAAGCAAAAGAAAGTTTCTCAGGTTCGCTTTGTATCCGATCTCGATGATATCACCCACAATGGGAATGAGCGAGAGGAGGAAGTCCACCAATATATTGAATACGAAAATAAGCTGAATGTCAAGCGGGAGACCATCGTCCAATGATCTTGCCTTCCAGAAAAGGGATAGCGACCAAAAGTTGGATACAAACGCACCTACAATCGGAACAAAACCCACCACATTAGAGAGCCCGAATTTCAATCCCAAAATCAGGAACCACATATCATAACGATACGCCTGTTTCTTCACATCGAGCAATACCTTAGTGTCATTTTGACTGATTCCCTGCGGAATCTGGCGTTTTGTTTTTTTATATTTGGGGCTGCCTTTACTGTCATGCCCCACGACTATGTACTCATAGTAGGGGTCCTCGACACCAAACTTAGTGAGCTGATTGTCTTTGAGAAATCTGTTTGTGAGCCATTTGACTATGAAAGACGACATTTTGAAAAATAGGCACTTGAGTTGCTTTGAGGTGAGTAGCGGATTTGAATTGACTTCTTCTTGTCTATACTAAAGATTGTACGAGAAGTGAATAATATGTGGCGGAGAGCAAGCTACGCATGAGCCATGCCAGCCGCGAGCAAGGTTGCATAACCGTTAGCTTCTATTGCTGCGAAAGCGCTAGCTGCGATTGAACCCTGGCTCGAATTGAACTTCAGGTCACGTGCAATCAATCTCGATTACTCTATTTGCGATCATAAATGACTTAATTGACATTTTAGGTTCAAGAAAACATCTATCGAAAAGTGGCAATGACTTAATACTGGGAGAACCCAAAACTATACTGGGTCATAACTGGACTTTGCATTGGTATCCACATTTCCCAGATCTCAGTTTCAGGCTGCGCACCGGCAGGCACACGGGCATACACACTCCTTCCTTATAATAGATTAAGTGCTTTTCTCGAAACGTACACTTATTTAGTGTGAAGATTATTGGTCTTTCAGGCCGAGGGTATTGCTAAACCGCTTCAGGACACTAGAAAGTTTACAAAAGAAGGACATAGAGGCCCTTTTCTGCCCTTTATTGCTGACGAAGACCTTATTTCCCAGATCTCGAAATGGTCGTGCGTGCCACCATAGGGGCAATCGTCAACCGGCTTCCTTTTTCGGACAGAATACCAGAAAGAATACAGACACTCATGGGCTCCGGAACTTCTACGCTCGCATGCATGGAGATGGCACCAGAGGAGGTGCCGCCGCTTGTAACTCCGACCCAAAAAATACGCCTAAAGATGCTCGAGAAAAGAACCGTGGACCAACCAGCAAGTTCCGGTATATCTTCGCTGGGCGATAACTCACCCTTGGTTCCAGACGATGACGGTGAAGATACAGTACAGGAAACTGATTCTCAAAGTATACGCCAGGCGAGGGTAGAGCTGTATTTGGATGAGCAGCACGATGAGTTCACGTTTCTCATCAACAAAAACCTCAAGGAAGTTATGCAACAACTGCACAAGAAAGGTACAGGAGACCTCAGCTGGCGTCGCCTTGTAATAGAACTCGCCATGGCTCGAAATGGCGACGAAGCGACTCTGAAGCTCAATGCAATTTTCATCAGGGCCCTGGAATCTGTGTGCGCTTTCATTCCGTTCAAAAGAGTAGACAACAAGACTCGCAATCTTCTAGAGGACTACGAGAGTACAGCGCTCAAAATTGAAACCACTGAGCTACTTGATCAGCTTGATTACGAATCAAAAGTATCTCTATTGCGGCAATTGATGGTGGACTTGGGCATGAGGGCCGATGTAGATGAAATAATCAATTTCACCCGGGGCTCGACAGTTCTGGAGGAGACATCAATGACCGACAAGATCGAGCTCTTGACGCTTCTTCTTGTGCGGCTTTGGTTCATAGGGTTGAAGTACTTCGTGCCCATCACAAGGCTCTTGTACATGAAATTTAGGGAGAATGACATCTTGTTGCTCAACAATAAGAATTTGAGCAAGCTACTCACTGTACTTGTTCGTGTGATGGAAGCTTTTGAGGAAAAGCTCAATGCGAACGGACCAACCTCGAGCCGACCCGGGTCGCGCATGCTGGCTCACTCCAGCGTATGATCAACCACGCATGCTCGTCGAGATCCAACTAATATTTGTTTAGAATGATTTATCGATTTTTCGAAAACGCGATAGCATGCTGTTTGCTCAATATCCGCATGCCCGTGGTTGTTTTTGTTTCGCAAATTTTAACTTGACGACAACCCCAGAAAGTGACTGGCTCAGTTATTCCAATTTTTTTCAGGATCTGTAAAGCATAGAAAATTGTCATATTGCAGCTTTCATCTGAAGTAATTTGGGCATTGCTTGGCGTATATGGGCCAAATAACTTTTTGAATTCTTGGGATTACTGTCATTTAAGATCAGTAGTGTTATGGTGTAGACCTGGACCAGGGCCCCGGGCCCTGGGCCCGCACGTAGCCTGCGTAGTGCAGCGGTAGGCAGTAGCCCGGAC
>JAKTWD010000534.1:87689-103608 GCA_030581935.1 Metschnikowia corniflorae | reverse complement strand
TCGCACCCCATGACCAAGGTATCCAAGAAACTTTTGGCATCGCAGGTCAAATCCATTAGGCCATACAAATCGCGTCTGAAACGGCCGTGTGATTTCTGCCGCCGCCGCAAAACATGCTGTATCATCGAGGGCCTGATTCCATGTATGTCGTGCCGTCAATTCAACAAGGGCAGATGTACGTTTGTGGAAAAACCTTTAAAGCGAAACAAACGCGATATTGACTCGGAAGAAACCGAGTTGAACGCCTCCGGAACCCCTGGTAAGGGTAGAACCCGCAAAACTTCCAAACGACCCCTGCTAGAAACTCACGCCCAAAGGGACCCTCCGCTTTTGGGGTACGGAGTTTCGAATGCCAAGCTGCACATGCGCATGCATCTGCATCCGCACTCGCATCCGAATCAGCACTTGCATGCACATCTGCCAATATCTCTTCCGAAACTCGGCGGACTTGTTTCACGGCCTTTGACCAACGACTACAAGATGTGGATGCAGACACCAGACCTGCTGCGATCGCACAGTGTGGGAAACATCCACTCGCAGAATTGTACAACGCAGGCGCAAGTCCGTGGACAGCTCTTTGTAGACCCGCTCGACGCAGTGCTGGCTCAGGCACCTGCGCCCGCCGACGCACCTCTTTATCAGGAGTTGGTGGAGGAGTATCGCCAGTACTCGGCGCAACAGCAGCAGCAGTATCATCAGCAGCATCATCAACCTCACGCGAAAGTGTTTACGGAGTTTTTTCCGCACACCGACTCTCTCGATTCGCACATGTATTCCACGAATTATACCAGCGGACCCTACAATTATTATGGAGGCACAAGCGCAGACCCGGCGCCGCAACTTGACAATAGCGAATTTGTGTCCCGGTCCTCCAACTCCAATTCGATTCTGAACTCGATTCTGAGCTCAAGGCGTAGTACTAGCATGTGGCTGCCACAAGCGACGCTCGATTCGGGGCTCGGGTCAGGGATCGGGTCGGCAATTGATTCGGTAATAGACCTCGGCGAGACCCTTGACCAGCCGGATTCTGCACACGATGCAGAATGCACTTTTGGAGCTAAGCATCTTACGGGCGCCCAAGTGCCGATTGCGCCTATACAATTACCGCTGCAGCTGCGGCTTGCTTACGCAGACGTGAGTGGTAGGAGCAGCGGCAATGGCGGAAATGGCGGGTGGCTCGCCGGCGCTAGTGGTGCTATTTCAGTTCAGAGTGGCGCCTATGAGGCAACGCAGATGTGAAGATGCATGTTCAAGGCGGAGCTCGGCCGAGCGCGCGAAAATGCGGCACGACGCGGAGATCACGGAGAGGACCAGTTTTCATCTCTTTGTTTTCGAAGAGTAGATTGTGAAGTCTAAATAGCAGTACATTTCGTTTTTTTGGTCTAATTTAATTGCGTATTTGTTTAGATGTTCTCCGTTATCTGTGTTCCGGGCACATTGTTATTACTTTTTCAAACTAGTTCTGATTTTCGCGCACTGGCACCGATGGGGGGTGCGGAAGCGGATTATCCGTCGCCATTACGAGGCATTTAGCGCCAAGCAGCTCGCGATTGCCACTGTGCCTGCTCGCAAATCACGGATAAAAATAAGTCCGAGCGGGGTATGACGAAGTCAAGCAAACCTCAGATACTTGTTATTGCACGTCTGAGCGTATTTTCTTTTACAACCCTAAAGTTACTTTAAATTTATAGTATAATTAAAACGCCTTTAACCTTCTCAAGCCTTACTAGTATGTAGGCTCGTTTACATCATCAGCAGACCGTGCGAAGTCAACTCTCAAGCCTCGAAACGTCTGAGTAGGTGACGCGGTGCGCGCATGAGGTCGCATAGAGATTGTCTTGGGCCCACGACTGGGAATATTTTGTGCATGGCAGATCTTGAGAGGCGCTCCGCATCTTTTTTGCGCGCCGAGCGCCTCAGCCCCCGCGGCTTGCTGCCGCCATGGAATTTCAAACCTGAGGTCAATTTACACTACATGGCAACGGCGTCAATCTAGAGGGTCGAAATGGGTCTATTGTTTTCCTCCATGACGCGGGTCGCATTAATTCTTTGCCACTTCGCTTTCAGCCACGTCTTCTCTTTCTTTGCCTCAGATTAGTGATTAAATTGTAATCTCATGTGCCTCTTACCCGTAGTTTAGTATCTGGGAAATTTTAATTGACGTTTGACTATCTTGAGGCTAATCGTGAGGAGCTCATAACATGGCCAGCGGGAGATCGATCTTGGCATAATCTGCAAGCGGGTGCCTAGCATTGTTCCACTTGTCGTCGAATGTGCCACGATTACGAACTACCACTGGGGCTGCCGGACCTAATGAGACAGCAAGGTGCTTTGTAAGCACAATAGTTCTATGCGCATATGAGTACACACTACATTGCAACAAAATGCTCGCAGGTTCCTCGCTCTTTAGGGCAGAATCGAAATGACTTTTTCACGTAAAGCTCTAGTGATAACGCCGAAAGTCGAGGGGAGTAAATTGTGTGACACGAGACACGGAACATATTTCTGCATTTGGAAGCTCTGCACACTGTGGATCTACAGCCCCCCGGAGACTTCTCCGGGCATCCGGTCACGCGGGTTCGCGTACTTCGGGATGAATCCGGTCCGCGTCCGATAGACGCCTCTAACACATGCAGAATGAGAGGCTTGATCCGCGCCATTGGTAGACGTGTTCTTTTGGCGCGCATCTGAACAATTCATTCTGGGGAATATCGCGCACTTACCATGTTATGGAGCTAAGGCATCAAGATTATTTGCAATGCGGCAATGCACTTTAATGTAAAGAATTTGTGAAAGTTTGGAATCGACAATATGATTATGAACATTCACACCTTTGATACTCGAATGCAGCTTTGTATGCCACTTTGGCGTTGCAGTCTTGCCACTTCAAATCGTCGTAAGTGTATGCAGTAGCTCTACATATTGCGGTGTATGCGCAGTTACCCTTACACCCCATTTTCACAACCAGTGTTGCGAGCTGGCGTAATTTTTTGTAAATCGTAATGGAAATTACGTTTTTACGTTACAGAATTACGATTAAGAATTACGATTACGACGACTCCCATTTTCGTAAATCGTAATTTTTTCGTAATACGTTTTACTTAGATTTTTTTACGTTTTTTTTACGGTTTTATTACGTCTTTTTTACGATTTTATTACGATTTTATTACGATTTTATTACGATTTTCACAGGATTTAAAGGTCTTTCTCCAGTGAGTCGCTCATACCTGTGCTGCACATCTTGTTCAGATATTCGGTTAAAGCCCTAAGCAGAAGCACCTAACATGCACGTGTTCACGGCCGTCAATTTTGTGATAGTCGAATGGTCCACGTTCGTTGATTTTTAAAAAAGAAAGAAACGAAAACAACTCGCCTCATTCACGCCGCCTTCTCTTAAGCCTACTTTCACATTCTGCGTGCTCAATTTCGGTGACGGGTTTCTCTTCAGATGAGTCTTGTTCACAGGCTAAATTCAATTCCAATGAATCGAAAAATCTGATTTTGCCTGCTTTCAGATTTTGGTGACAGGGCTATCCTCTATATCGCCACCGCTCTTAATCTAAAGTACAAACTCAAATATTTTGAGACCAGAGAATCGTTCCCGCGTGTCTTGATAAGGTGCATCAAGAAAAATGTGGAAAATTTACTTTACGAACCAACTATGGAGGACAGAGACTGTAAAATGAGGTGACTGTCGGACACGGCTCATAAAGTGACAACCGGCCAGGCAGGATAGATTTCCCTCATCCTAGTGACCATGAAGGGTCTGGGGACGAAGAAAACGAATTCGTAGCCTCCCTTTTTGAAAAAACTGAAAACTTCGATATCGTCAAATATTATCGCAACAGAAAAAGACAATTCATTATACTTTATCAGCTTGCAAAAGACATTTTGGCTATTCCAGCTATGTCAGCGCCGGTAGAATCCTTTTTTTCAAACCGCGGCGATATGATCACAAAGAAGAAAAATAAAACTTTCCCAGCCACAACCAAAATGATGGCAGTGGTCAACGGCAAGGTGAGGAAAAGAAGGCCAGATGACTTTGAACTGGGTGTGGAATCTTATGATGAGAACACTGAAGATGACGTTGAGTTATGCGACCAGGTTGCGAGAGAGATCAAGGACAATGATGATGATGAGATGGAGCTGGTGAAGTTGTCGAGATCAATTGAGTACATGCATTCTTGATGATCGGATAGATTCGCTGTTTTCGAGCAGCTCTATTTGGGCACGAAACAGCTCATTTCTTCACGCAGCACTCAGTTTGACAATAACATAATACGTTCCGCTTAGATCTCTACGAACACAGTATCGAAGTAAGCAAATACATAAATCCATAATATCAGCACACTTTCCAAGCGTTAAGTCGAGAGATTGCCCACAAATGAGAGTAATTTAGCTAATCACTGTCTCATACTAATAAAGATTATGGTACCGTAATTCTCATGTTATGGCAAATTTCGGTAGCGTGTTTCCATGTTTTAAATTTAATTTTATTGCCGTAAGATTGTGAACAATTTACGAAACAATTACGAAAAAAATACGAAAAAATTACGAAAAATTACGCCAAGATTACGATTTACGATTACGATGGCGATTACGATGGCTCCCGAAAACGTAATTTGAAAAATGGTGGTAATTACGCTGGCCTCTAATTTCGTAAATCGCAATTTTGGCGTAATTTTGGCGTAACGCGCAACACTGTACACAACTCCAAGTGACGTGGATCTGAGCACGAGCGGAGTTCCACAGCTGGGGAATGAGTATTGCCTCGGGCTCTAATTGAGGAACTTGGGTCATGAGCCTTGTGAGGTTCTCCAGAGAAAGCTTAATATTAGGGTTAGTTCATATCCATAACGTTCACTCGGGGTAGCAACGTTGAGCACGGGGTCATACTACTAGAAACCAGAATTGAGAGATAGAGCTTCCACTAATTGAGTCACAGTAATCTATTATGTCAGTTTGTGAGGTGTGGTCCTGATGATAGAACTGCGTGATGCTTCTCTCACGGCATAAGTGTACACGTCGCATGGGATTATAAGTTTTGTAGATTCTTTATAGAATTTGCAGGTAATCCTCTCGAGAGTGTTCTGTAATGAAAACTTTATTAAGAACAGCTCAAAAAATACAGATCCTTTCATGTTTAGTCCCTATGCCGTTATCGTCTGCACTCCTCAATAGGCCCGACTTACGAAACATGAATTTGCACCCCCCCCCCCCCCCATGACAAGCAAGGCTCTCTTGATAATCTTCCCGATTCTGTCACAAATCGAGCATAGCGACAGTACAAGTCTTCAAACTGACGATTAGTGTGACTTGTGGACTGAAGATTACCTAGAAAGGTTGGACGAGGGATCGCGCTCCTACCATGGCTAAAAAGAGCACACTACTCAAGTATCACTTTAAGCTTCACTAGAGTCATTAACTTCAATCTCATGAAGAGTTTGGTATAGGAAAAACCGTTATCTCTCCTATCGGAATTAATTTGATTACGTGATATTTCAAAGAATCAACGCCTTATTATCCAGGTTCTCAGTCAAATCTTTTGTTAAGGCAACTATTTATCGGGCCGCGAGAGCAATTATATGCAGTGCTGTTGCAAATTACGTTAGGCTTCAAAATTTGACATAATATATCAAAGATTGCATTGACATTTGGGTGTGCGCATCAACAAGTGTGCACGGAAAAATGTGTGTTGCTTGGTGAACCAAAAAATGCCGCTCCATGGCTTTATTGCGGCTATACTAGTTTTTTGAAAAAGGGCGTTTTCTAAAAAAAAAATTCTCAGTACTATTTCCGTGCCAACAACGCGCACATGGTACGACAGGCCGCCAAGCCCACTACCGTTAATCAAGAGCTACATTGTAGCTTTAGGTTACGGACAGAATAGAGCAGCTGTGTCGACTGCGTAGGAAAAAATATTAAACAAAGCCAGCTACAAGAGTCACCTCAGCATGTCTCTGTTGAAAGAAAATTGCATGACAACTCGTATTCAGTTATTTGAAGAGCCAATATTTGAAGTAGACAAATAAACTTTGGAGACTTGTAGGTCTTGCATTATCACTTGTTAGGTATGGACAAGTGGATTACATATACGCATCTCTCTTTGAGTGGGATTAAAATGATTTTCTTTGCAAGATTCGATAAGCCTCATAAACATACCCACCTCTTTGTAGTAGCTCAAAATTAATGTTCTGCGGCAAGTTGTTTTGTTCAGTCTGCATCGGGCAAAACTTAATTACGCACTAACTTTCTTTTGAGTTGGCGACGAAGACTTTATGCAGTTTATCGAAAGAAGCAACGGAAGATGACGGGAGAAAGATAAGGTTTGGGGGCTTTCTCACTTGTTTTATTTGTGAATGCGCTTTTCTCCTCCTTTTCTTGTCCGCATGAGCTTGCGTTCGCAGCCTTTGAATGCCTCGTGCATCACATTGGAGTATTGAGGAATTGTAGTTCAAATTCGCCACCTTTCAGGTGTGGGCATATGGCGGACTCCCGATTTTTATCTACGTAAAAATAATCTTTAATAATGTGTTTTCATTCTTTAAACAACCTCTCGAAGTGCTGAAAACTTAAGAAAATTTCCTTGATTTGCCCGAAAGAAGAGGGCAAGTTTATTAGTCCCAAAGCCCGTCATGAGAGCGTCATAATGCTAACCCGAACATAAAGTCTATAATAGTGTCATCAGAATTGCATGTCTGATCTAATGATAGATCATTAAAAATACATATCCGCGAAATTTGCCCGCTGAGGACGGGTGACGGTGACCTATGCAGCTTGAGAATCGTTGGTATGCCAGCTCTAATATTGAATGCATGCAGTGACCACTAGCCAGAGACAAACACAGCAACTGATATTTTCAAACTAAACTTGAGAAGGCATTGCATTTATTGCAAATAAGGTTTCCATCAAATCGAACTTCCTTTCCTTCGGCGTAAGATTTCTACCTAATTCTCACCGACAATATAAAAAAAGAATCAATCAAAGTCAACTTACAAAGACTAAAAACGAACAAAGCTCTCACTAAAATTCGCTCAACGCCACGGCCGTAGCCTGGAAATCGTCATGCGAAATCGACACATTCACTCTTTTGACACCAGCCTTGGAAGCCGCCTCCGCAGCAGCTCCACTCAAAACAACCGTGGGAGCACCGTTGGCATCACGCACAATCTCAATCTCCTTCAATGCGGCCCCCGCACCCTTGGACTTGACTCCCAATGCCTTAAACACCGCCTCTTTAGCCGACCAAGTGCCAGTGAAAGATGCAGGTGGGAAGGCTGACTTCGACGCATATGCAATCTCTTTTTCAGTGAAGTTTCTCTCGATGAACGTCTCGTTCTCCAAGTTCAAAGCCGAGATCATCTCAACATCCACACCCACACCCTTCGAGCCCTTGTTCAAGCTGGCCAACGCCTTGGAGGTGGTGTCCGCAACTTGAGACACGTAGCTCTTGTCCGACTGCACGCCTTTCTTGTTGAACACCAACCCAGTCTTGCTCTCCTCCACACGTGCCAAAGGGTCCAAGTACACAGGCTGCTCCAACTCGTCTGCATATGGAGGCTTGTCCTTTGCCACAAACATCGAATTACGAGTGATAGCGTTGTGCATGTATCTGTACGCCTTCTTGTTTCTCAAAGTAACTCTGGCAGCGTAGTCTTCGTAGGTGTTCTTGTCCAAGCATGCGTACAAGTAGTCTGCGTGGACAACAACAGCCTGGGCACCCTTCTGGCCAAAACCAAACGAGGTCACCGAGACAGCCTTGATCCCGTCGGTCTGGATCGATCTCGATGGGTACAACACATGCTCGAACTCTTCCATCACCTTGTCGACATTGTCGGCATTTCTGTTGCCGGGAACAAGTCCACTGTTCAAGATCTGGATCGCACCGTTCAACATCCATGCTCCCGCCGCACCCTTGGGGTGACCAGTCAAGTATTTCTGGAACACACCAAACACCGGGTTACCTTCGGAACGGCCCAAGTGCTTCATCATGGCGTTGATTGTAGCAGACTCGTTCTTGTCGTTGGCCTTGGTCGAGGTTCCGTGGAACGATGCCACTCCCAAGTCGTCAATGGTCAAGCCGTACGTCGCCAACGCACCTCTCAAAGGCGCAATACGGGGGTCACTCTTGTAGAAGTGGTTACCCCATTGTCTCTTGGCCTCAGCCACCTGCTTGCTGGCCTCGCGGTGAATCTCCTCTGTTCTTTCACGCAAGAAGTCGTCAATAGAAAACTCACTGCCGTACTCCTCCTTGGCAAGCTCTGCCTCTTCCGACAAGTAGTCAATCTCGGCCTCCTCCCAAGAAGACACCTGGTCCAAACGCTTGCGCAATTGCCTCGCCCTGTACTTGATGTTCATCATCAGCGAGGGGTACTTCAAGTCACCATGATGCTCGCGAGCAGTCGTTAAGATACCCTTACCCGGAGCTGGCACAGAACGGCCAATCTTGTCGGTGGCCGTGGCGGTCATTGCCACAACCGCGTAAATTGGCACACCCATTTTGATTGCCAAGTCTGCGGTCATGATAAGTTGAATACCCGATCCTTGCGCCTCCATAAACCCATTTCTTGTGGTGGTAGTTGGACGCGACATCTCGGCGGGAGTTCTGCCATGAGCAAATTCGTCTAACGCGTTCGACGTGGCGTTCATGTTGGCGAACTCGTACGAGCCCTCCTCCTGGAAATCATCGTACCCTCCAACAATACAGATCTTAGCCTTGTTCTGGAGGATAGTCTCGATACCGGTGTCCACGGACTCAACCGCAGTAGCACATGCACCCACAGGAGTCTTGATTGGACCAGACGAAGACAACAACAACATGTTGACCCACGCCGACATCGTGTTGATGAACGACTCCTGCAAGATGTCGTTCTGCACAGGTTTGTCCGAGTAACGGTCCTTGAACATACCTCTCAACGCAGAAACACCACCCATACCAGAGCCGGAACAGTTACCAACTTCCGACACATGCACGTACTTGTAGAACTCGTATGGGTCGGTAATACCGGCCGACAACAATGCCTCCACGGTCGACACCAAAACAAACAACGTGATAGGGTCAACCTGCGCAATGGTATCTTCAGAGATACCGTAGGTCTTGGCATTCCACCCGGTGGGGATCTGGCCAGCGACCAAGCGGTCAAACTTCAAGGCCTTGGGGATGAACAAAGTGGCACCCTTCAACACCTTCACCGTGTACTCGCCCGAACCTTCAATCTCAAAGATCTCCACTTTGTCGCCATGCTGGTGTTTGTACTGCTCGGCAGTCTCCTTGGATGCCTCGAAGGGTTCCAAATCGTGCTGGATCACGACCTCCTGGATCATCTCCTTCTTCTTGGGGTCGTACCCGGCGAACAACTCGGGTTCGATAAGACGGATTCCGGAATGAGCCAAGATCTCCTCCTCGTACTTGGCCTTGATGTCGTGGTCCTCCACAGGCTGCTGCGTCTTGGCATCGACCCATCCGACGTAAGTCTGACCCTTGATTTTGCCGTTGAAGTACTTGATGAGCCCCATAATCCATGCCATCTCGATGCATCCTTCCAAGGAGAACTCGCCATTGGCCTCCATCTCCCACCGGGTTCTGGCATTACCCCAAGGACCAACCTCAGCGAAACCGGACACGACAATCACCGAGCTCAAGTCCAACATGCCCTCCAAATCGGGCGACACCTTCTTCACCTCCTCGTAACTCTTCATGCCAGGGAAAGCGAACGTCATATTGGCACGAGGCTGGATCGTGGCGCGGGCGTAGTTGGCATCGACACCAGCACCATTGACCACCTTCTGTTCGATGCTCAGCTCGATCGCCACGGCACGGCGAATGTCCGAGTCTTCAACCAAATCGGTCCTCAACTTCGTGGTGAACTCCTTCAAGTTCTCAATGAACTGCAAACCACCGTTTAAGTCGGCCATCACGGGTTCCTCTTGGCACAAGGCCACGATCGATGGAGTCAACAAGCCCAAAATATTGAACGCCATCTCCTTCTGGGAAAAAGTGCGCACACCTACCTTCTCGATACCCTCGGCAATGATATTGTTCCCGCTCATCAAGCCAGTTCCTCTGGTCCAGCCAATGACGGCACCACACACGGTCAACTTGGTGCCCCAGTCCTCGGAGTGCCATCTGTTGAACAAGGTTTCCAACGAGATCTTTGACTCGGAGTATAAGCCGTCGAACCCAAAGGTACCGTGGTTCGGCGAAAGGGGCAATACCACCTGCGCTGGGCGCGTGTCGGTGAGTTTTTTGGACTTGACAGCACCCAACAACCGCAACAAGTTGGTCAACATGATACGGTGGGCCAACTCGGACTTGGAGTCGATGTTGTCCAAGCCGTTACCGTTTTCGGGAATGGCGGCAAATGGAATGATTGCATCCAAGTCCCAGCCCAAGCCATCCTTGACGTCGTAGATGTACTCCACCAAAGCCTCCACGTCGGCCTTGGAACCCTGGTTGAATGGTACCACAATCAATTGCGATCCGCTGGCACCGTAGCGTGAGTACATGGCCTGGTAGTACTCCGTGACCTTCCGCGAGAACCGCGAGGTCGTAACCACGACCTTGGCACCACCCGAAATCAAGCCTTGCAAGATCTCGGCTCCAATGGACCCTGCTCCGGCTCCGGTCACCAACACGTGCTTGTCCTTGAAAGTCAACCCATTGACAGCGGCGCTCTCCAAGCCGTCCAAGTACAACGCCAGCAACTTGGCATCATATTCCCACCCAGTGCGCGTCTTGCGCTGAAGGTTCAAGAACGGAATCGTTTGCGGAGGCACCGTCAGCGACACCGGCTGCAAGATCGAGGTTTTGTCGGGCAAGGATGCAATTTCATCATCGGACGACGCGGTCTCGTCTTCCTCGGTGGGCGTGTTGGCACCCGTGGGCGCCTGCAACGCGTCACGCGTGGCCTGGGTCGACT
Organism: Metschnikowia corniflorae; assembly: GCA_030581935.1. Classification (NCBI taxonomy): domain Eukaryota; kingdom Fungi; phylum Ascomycota; class Pichiomycetes; order Serinales; family Metschnikowiaceae; genus Metschnikowia; species Metschnikowia corniflorae. The sequence goes on along the minus strand of JAKTWD010000534.1, from coordinate 92,689 downwards.
TGATCTCGGCGTTGTTCTTTATATAGTCCACCAACTGAGAGTACAACGCATCAAGCTCGAGCTTGGTGCCACGCAGCACCAGCGCTTGTTTCGAGATCGCCTTGTACACGCGCGCCAAATCCTCCTGGATCGTGGGCTGCTCCTGTCTGGTCATGGGCCCACCCTGGGCCATCTCGTAAACGTACTGCTCGAACTTGCGCACGGACTCCTTGTTGGTTTCCGCGTAGACAATGGTTCCGCGCGCATCGACTGTAGTCTTGGGGCCCGTAATGCGCGATACGTCCTTGTACACGGGATCCACGTCCAATACCTGCTTACAGTTGTCGATCAACTGCTGACCCAAACGTTGCGCCAACTTGTAGGTCTCGCCCTTGTCGCCCGGAGTGTGGTCGATGTGGTACTGCATGAATTTGATCAACGCTGGCAGCGCCCGGTTCATGATCTGGATACACTGGTTGATCGTCTCGCGGTCCACCAGGTCCAACTTGCCGAAGATGATGTCGTAGTACATCAGCAACACGTCCTGGCGCGCCCAGTTCCACGCCGAGTCGTACTGGCGGGCCTTCAAACGGGAGAACATGGGGCGGATACCCTCGGCATAGTACTCACCGTGCTCGGACTCCCACAAGTCAAGCTCCTTTTGCAAAACGGCACTGGCCTCCTTCTCTTTGATAAAAGACTTTGCGCCGTGGTTCAAGTCCACTTGCAAGTAACGAGCCAATGTTTCAAGCTGCTGCTTGGCCAACGTGCGGTTCTCCGCGGCCAATGCGTCCAACGCAGCGCTGTCGATAACGGCGCCCCCAGCACCGCTGGCACCAGCACCGGCCGACGCCGACAGAAGGGATATGCCTGCAGCGGCGGCGTACTTGTTTGCCACAGAGTCGAGATACTCTTTGGCCTCGGGCTCAGAACCCAATCTAGCCGCCGGCTCGTTGACTAACGCCATGAGCAACACCGAGTCTTGGCGCCCAGGGCCGAGTCCAAACTTGGTTTCCAAGTACTTGCGGGCCACGGTGATGGAGAAACCGCCGGGCATTTTCAGCGCCATCAAGCGGCTTACCAACAGGGTCAGGGTTTTTCCCAATTGGCCGGAAAACGAGTCCTGGAACTGTTCTGCTAACTCATCCAAGGGGGTATCTTCTGGCTTGTCGGGAGTGGAGCCAAATTCCTTACCCAAGTCACCCAAAATTTCGTTTTGCACGGTAGACTTACCGTTGACCAAGTCCTTGATTGCCTTGGACATGGATATGGCGTCCAAAGGCTTTTTCAACTTCTGAGCCACCAATACGTGAAGGATCAATGAGGCCTTGACGGGCTCGTCCGACACAGCAGCGGCCGAGGCAGTGGGGGCAGCGGCAGGTGCAACTACCGGAGCAGCAGCTGTTTCAGAAGCCGCTGGGGCCGCCGCTGGGGCAGGGGCAGACTCAGGGGCAGACTCAGGGGCAGATTTAGCCGCCGCCGCTGCCTCTAATTCAGCAGCATCTGGAGTGTAATAAATCTCCTTGGCGTCCTTGGCGTAGCACAAAACTTGACGTTGCAAAGAGAGCGCCGCATCATAGGACTCATACTTGGCCTTGATCGTTCTCAGTGCCATTCCGGCCAAAGTTGGCGATGGTCCGATTTCAACCACTCTTTCGGTGTTGTGCTCCTGCAAAAACACGTCCTGGGTCTCGATCCAACGCACGGGCGACGCGAATTGGTACGCCAACAACTCCGTCAACAACGTATGCGAGAGCTCCTGTTCAATCTCGGGTCTCATCTCGGATAAATAAAGTTTTGGGTGGAGATGGATGCTAATATTAGCAGATACTTGTCACTGGGTAGAATTTGCAGCAAGACTGAGAAGCTAACTTAGGCGACGGTTCAATCCAGTAGGGCAATTCTACACAACTTTCGAAAATCTCTTTTCTAGATCCGATATGACGTCGAAGGAAGAATTGAGAAAGCTGGAAATGTCGAGAAGAAAGGTGAAGAAGAGAAGTCCTGCCGGTATATATGCCACCCAGATGCGACCAGGCTGGACGCGGCAGTTGGGACATGGCCAATTTTTCCGGGTTGTTGGCGGTCCTGCAGACACGGGGTTTGGGCCGGAGATTGGGTGCAAATGTTGGGAAGCGCTCGTCTGGCCGCCGCGGTGTTGTGTGCACCTCCTGCTAACTCTGGAGAGATAGTTGTCAGATGGGCGAAATTAATGTCTCATTGATTCAAATTAGCTCCTTGGTGCATCCCTTGGCTCTATTGCCTTTTCGTGTCATTCTGTAGAAGTTTAGACTACTATGGGTCATCACCTCTCATACAACTGGGGCAATGTGCATGAGAGGAGAGGGTGAACTTGAAAGCACCAAATGGTATACTAAATGCAGAGTGAAAAGAGTGGCGCCTACGATTACTTTCTCTGTGAGCAATTTTCAGTAAATTCCTGACTTTCAATTACCTTAAAGCTGGCCATTCTAAAGGTTTAGCCTGGCATTTTCGATCATTATGGTCCAGAAGGTGGTCTCATTTAAAGCAGGCCTTACTGCAACAGTGGGTTGTATCGCGCTGTTTCAAGGCTTGCGTACTTTTCTTTCCGACACAACTGCACAGAAAATACAAAAGTACAGAAAGCAAATCAAAATCATCCCTCGAGTGCTGATGCTCAATTCTGAGATACAAGTATGCTACAAAATCGACCGAGTTTTGGTAAGATTTCCGAATAAAGTCATGACCTCTATGAAATAGCAAAAATGTCAACAATTAACAGTGTAGCTATTTTTAGAAGGGCTGGCATGATGTGTCCCTGCGGCAAATAGGTGTAGGTTTAATTGGTTCCTCACAAAGAAACGTTGGTTTGGTTTCTGCTGATGACTTTTTATGGAAATGTCGGATCACCTAAAGTTTTGACTCCATTTCATAGACTATCGGCTTCACCGTAGACTTTGAAGCAGATGTTGCCCTGGAACGAGTGATCTGCAATAGTTGCTAAATTGAGATTCACACTCTTTGCGTTGCATTTTATTGATTCTAGTTTCATCAATGAATGCTTGTCACAAAAGGTCAGCAAATTCAAAGAGAATGATGAAGCGAGTATGGGATGCTCATCTGCTCGAGCCACATTATTAAGGTGGTAACTCGGAACTCCCTCGTGTGATATCAACTGCAAAATTTCCAAACATTTGGTTTTTCTTATTCTTATTCTCGCTTTTAACAGCCTTTGATAAACTGTTGAACTATTTTCATACACATGTCTGGTTTAATTCGAATGACGGTCAAGAAAATAAGTAAACTAATTGATCACATTCACCGTCATCTAAGACGTTTTGAACCTGACAAGCAGCATGCAACAGCACAAAGACCGCTTTCATCAGTGGAGAAAAGTATTTCTTGCAACATTCAAAACCTCAAAATACAGGGGAAACCTAAATTTTCATGATTTCATCAAAAAGAGTCAAATTTGAAGGTTGCGGTCGCGAGGTTTCCTCGCAGATTTGTACTCAAGTATCCCGGGTTGTTATTGAGATATCTTGATGTTATTTCAACAAATGCGGCATTGGCTCTAAGCAAAATGACCGTGTCGAGCTGTTGAAACAGTTGAATTTTGAGACAACCATTAGTCAAATAATGACTTAGGTATCAAACTGAGAAAAATCCTATGTGAAAGCTTTTGAAACTTTCTCTTTTCAAGGTGAGGCAAGTGGGGACGTTGAAGTAAGATGGGACGAAACTCAAGTGGGCACGCAGCTGAAAAGAGTGGAGTAATCCGAGCGTGACCTTAATCGACCTCGCCCCAATAAAAGAAGTTTTCCTCACATCACAAATCTTGAGAACGTCGTATGAGCAAAATCTGCTAGTGCTCAAATCAATTTCTGACGTCTAGTGCTGAAGGGAAATTGGAATAACAACACTCATCAACGTGTTCTTTCGGAGAATATACTCGGGCTCGCTGAGGCTGTTCATAATATTGCACTGGCCATTGAGAACAAGATCGACTTTTCAAAAAGCGAGTATGACATTCTGTCCACGAAACACATAACAGAAAAGTACGTGGCTCAACGTTAGTGAAGCAAGGAGATTATCGAGTACTGACTGTCTCAAAGCCCGTTCACCTGAGTATTTGTGGTGATGATAGACGCAATGAAGAAGATTAGAAGAAGGTGATATAAGTGTTTCGAAGTGGCTATCGAAAACAACGGGTATCACGAATCTTAGCAAATGAGAGGCGTCAGGAATACGTCGAAGATATAATGAAAGTATCGCACCGGCATTCCTGCGTAATTACTTCCGAACCAATCTGTTCATATCCCGATGGAGTGTACCTGGGTGACCTGTGAAAGACTCCTCGAGGGTACTGAGATTCTCTTCTCTGAGTATAAACTTTTATTGAGCTAAAGCTCGGAAATTTCCTAGTGAAGTGCGTGTTCCTGATACCAGGCATCTTGATCTACTGCTTCATGAAGCTAAAAGGAGGTCAAAGAAGCGATGAGGGCGTTTTGAGCGCATCAAGCAGGACTTTCAGGAGAGAGCTTCGAATCTTGCAGTAGTTTATAAACCAGTTAGAGCTTGCTAAAGCTAGGCTCTGTAAGATAAAAATTCTTGTATGTTTCTGCAAAAAATCGCCGGTTTCCAAAAGCAAATAGAGGCTGATAATTAAAAAAGAGTGAATAGATTATCATTTTAAGAACTCAGATCAATTTTTTTTTTATTATTATTTTCAGATCAATCCCTCATCACTGAGCATAAATCGCTTGTGATTCATTCCCACATGCAGCCCAGCCATTAACAAATATTTCCGTTTTCGTTCATAAAATTTCAAAACACCTTCGACTCGTGTGGCGCAGCGGTCAAGGTGTTACCCTATTGCGCCTAGGACCCCGGTTCGAAACCCGGGCGACACTAAAAAACTGGATGTGCGGTACACATCTGGAAATTCAAGTGTGTTAAGGTTTTCTATAGAATATATAGTTTTCGCCCACGGCTAAGGTAAGCGGCATCCTTCAATACATATCTGTTTCTTTAAAAAA
>JAKTWD010000534.1:63284-87589 GCA_030581935.1 Metschnikowia corniflorae | reverse complement strand
ACCTTAGTCGTGCGTAGCCCAGCTCCAAGCGCGCCATAAAAGCAAGAAAAAAATCTCTTCCTGCTCTTCTATTTTCTTTTTCATTACAAATAAACATCTTTGCATTTGATTTATCTCATGTAGGCAATCCAACGCGTATGCCTTCTCGCCTGCCCTGATAGTATTCGTTTACTTTCAGTTTAAACTGGCTTGGGAGAACACTTTCGCTGTTGGAAGAACAATCGCGGTCATCTCCACCCTGTCTGTCGTGCTCTACTACTTGAGCCTCGGTTGCCAGACGGGACTATTTATATGATCCAAATCTCTTTCATCACCGTTTGTCTTCATTGTGTCAGTCCAGGGAAGTGCATTTTGCTTGCCTGCCTCTCCACAAGGACACGTTTTTCCGAACTATATTGTCTTCAAATTTTTCCGAGCAGTCGTAGCTGATCTGTGAAATTACTGCATATGAGACATGTCTTCATGCTACTGTATTATCAAACCACATTCCAGATAATTTCATCAAGCGCAAGTGGTTTAGTGGTAAAATCCAGCTTTGCCATAGCTGGGCCCCCGGTTCGATTCCGGGCTTGCGCATTTCTTTTTGTTTTTTCATCTTTTGACAAAGCGATGTGTTCTTTGTGGCCTGATGCTCTCCGAAGAGTGTGCGCGCGTATGATTCAAGAATTGGCGCGAGTTTCTTGCTGATTTTTTGGGTGCGCGTTTCAGCGGGCAGGCCCAATCCAAGGCCCCAAGCAATGGAAGTGCTGGCGCGGATCTCGCCCTTAGCCTGACAATGTGCACACTGATAAAGAAGAGAGAAGCAGCAAGTAGCATGAAACAATGTAAACGTGATGACAGCAGATCAGAATGTAGAATTGTTTCTGTAATTCTGTTCTCTTCAAATACACCTTGTTCTCTTGTCATCTAAGGACCCAAAAGTTCGAGTGTGATACCTTTCTAGTCTTGCACTTTCGTAACCCGGTTATCGCGATTTCGCCCCGCACAAACGCCTGCCTATCTCTGTTATTACTGATAAGGGAGTAGATATCACAACGAGACACCGCTTTCAATACGGGCAATGTCGAAAACGCAGCTTCACAAAGTGTACGTTACATCTCTACTGATATGTATTCAGTCTAAAACTTTTGCATCAGAAGACCTGTGATCTATCAGACTCAAATACCCTGCCCTGCTGTCATTTCTGATTCCCTGTTCATGCTTGTGCAGTGAAACAGCTACGCTTAATGCCACGTTTCTAATCACACCACGAGTCGATATACTTCGCTTCCCCCTGAATCATATTGAGAACAATTATATGAGCCTCAGAATACTCTAAATTCTCATTTTATCTCATTTACTCAACCTACTAACATCACAGTCTCACACACCCTAAGCAGGGGCAGCGCCTAGGCACCACCTCGGCCACATGGAACAAGATCAAACAGGCAACAGGGGATAATCGCCAAAAAGAACACTTTCTGCAAATTCTGGAGGATCCAAACACTCCAAACACGCCGTCCCTTTCGGCCCCACATCTCGTGGAAAACGGCCCAAACGGCGAGCTCTGTATATGGTATGAGGAAGAATCTGCCTACGAGATTTGGGGCTGGGCCGATGTTTTGTCATACTCGTCTCACCGGGAAGAATTGGTCTTTTACGACTTTGTGAGAGCAGAAACCACAGATTCAGAAACAAATCGCGGGGACACACTCTCTTTACTTTCCAGGTTCGTCGCACCCGGCCGCTCGGTTAAAGCAATGACGTTCATCTCCTCGGCAGATGGTCCCGTTTTCATCAGCGTGTACTCATATCTGGGAAGAGTCTACCTAGAGTCCCGGGCAGGTTTCAAAGTCCAGGAATTTGAGATGCCCGAGTATCTCCAAGACGGGGATATTCTGGTGAAGGCATCTCTGAACTATATTGTTATCGGCTCATCAAAGGGCCTTCTCTACGTGCTCAAATATTCTCCCGATTCCGATGACAGCCTCTTTCAGGATGCGAACCACGACGGGTCCCTTCAGTCAGTGTACAATCATTCAACGCGTACTTTGGTTGAGAAGTATAAGCTACAGAAAACCTCCAACGCGACAGTTCTTTTGAAAACAGGCACAATGAATGGCCTGGCCATCTACGACATTGTGGGTACTTGGCTTGTGTACTGCCCCAAAAGGTCTGAGACCGAGTATTTCAAACATCTCTTGCACTCTGGCGATGACTCATTTCCAAAAAATAGCTCCAGTGCCGTTTCAGGTGGTGACAAGCTATACACTTCCGTGAAAATTCCATCCAGCGGTCCTATACTAATGCGAGCTGCTTCAAGCTTGGCAAACACGACGATCGATAACATTTTCAAGCTCTCCCAGATGGGTACAAAAAAGATAAAGACGTACTGGAATCCTGAGAAGAATTTCTTCGATAAAGATATTTCTCTACATACCATCAGCAGCTCTATTGGGAAGGCACTTTATTCAACTGCAAGCAAGATAAAAAAGCAGGCAGATTCCATTGGAGAAAATGAGATTGTAAAGATCATCGACTTATCTAATGGGCAAATATTGGCCACCTTCAAGCCCCCAGGTGGCGTCTCGCATTTGTCTTTGAGCGGCTACGACTTGCAGCTAGCACAGGCCACCTATAGAGGGGACAGCTTTTTCATATGGGATCTCTACAAACTCCCGAAAGAGGTGTCTTTTGTGGGCAAGTTTCTAAGGGGGAAAACCAGCGCGATCATTAAGGAAATTGTGTGGTTCGTTAACAACAAGACAGTCAATGGGGTGCAGGTTACCAACTCCGGATTTGGGTGCATCACCAAAAAGACTGGCTCGATCCATTGGTACAACATAAACTATCTTTTTTGTGCTAATGAGAACGACAACCACCCCAACACAATGGACATCCTGGCGCAGACTGCCCCAAAGCACGGCCAGTTCCTAGACCTGTGGATCTTGCCCTCGATGAATGCTTTGAAACTTCTTAGGCTCCCTGGATACTCGAACATGCCCAACGGTATTAGTGATGGAAATTTATCCACTAATAGTCCAACGGCATTGAGTTTGCATCGATGCAACCAACTTGCGTTTCTTGATTCCACCTTCAACTTGAGGTTGGTGTCGCCTTTAAACGGGAAGCACACATTTAAATACAAGTTGAATGACAAACTGAACGACAGCATTCACAGCAAAGAGCGGTCTACGTATTCAACCTGGCACCCATTTCCGGAGAAGCATGACCATCCGGCCCTTACGCAGCAGAATTTGGAGACCCCATTGTCGCAGACCGAAATTGAGACTTGTGCTCCGTTTACGAGTTTAACAAAGACAAGAAATGTGGTGATCAGCTCGTACGTATCAGGGACTAAAGAAAATCAGGGATCATTTTGGGAACACTACTCGACGTTTGGCAATGAGATCCCCACGATAGTCCATGAGTTTGGTGTGGCCACCGATTCCGATATTTCGCTCACTAGCACCGACGATTTGACCGAGTACCTCAACGAATGCTTACTCACAAATTCAGAGAGCGCTGAAGAGAACCTAATAGTCGATGTTGATGTCGAAGGCTGCTGATACATACAACACCAAAATTTATGTGCGCTTCGCTTTACACCCATAGGCATGCGGCAGGCAAACTCGAAAACATAGTATTATATTTATTATGACTATCGAGTTGTGATTCTCGAATTATTCGCCCTGTCACTATTCATGTCTATATTCTGCTAAGAATGGGTTGTTTTCCAAAAGATCTCCCGAATCGAATTAGAAAAACAAGCGAAGAAGCTCAAGAAGAGCACCACCACACACTAAGAATACAAGTACAAATACCCACCCTTTGGAAATTGGGAGCTCGATTTTTGATGCCTTGGCTCTTGGTTTGCCCTGCTTGTTGACATTCAACTTGGCGAACTTGGCGTTGGCGGCCTTCTGTTTGGGTGTTTGGTAGGCCTTGAGGCATGTTAATACTATTGCTGAAATTATTACGGATTAAACATCCTCAATAATACCATTTCACATACCATTTTACGTAAGGAGAATGATTATAGAAATATCAAGACAAGTCAACACGTCACAGAAAAGCGCGCGTGTATGCAGGAAAAAACAAATAGTCAATATTTTATAGCTCAACCAACGACTATTCAAAACGATTTTAATGTTCATGCTTTTTAAGTCCTGAAGAAGTATTGAAAAAAAGTTTTTTTTTTTTAACATTAAAAAAATTATTCTAGCGCAGCCCGGTTTCGATCCGGGGACATCAGGGTTATGAGCCCTGCGCGCTTCCACTGCGCCACTGCGCTGCTAGAAGTTGCAATTATTTTCTTTGGGAACACTATGCAAAGTAAAATCAGGAGGAGAGAGTGAGGCTTGAGAAAGTCGGGCTCTTTCAGTACTCAATGTCATTTTCAAAGTGTATTATAAATTTGTTTATAGGAGTATAAGTTTTTAGCTTGAAATGGGAGCCCCCTATAATACAATTGATTTTATAAAAAAAAAGAAAAAAAAAGACGTATTGCAGGTTTTTTCCTATAGTTGTATTGGTTTTGATCACTCTTTCGCTACTCAGTGCCGTCTTCAAGATGTATTATAGGTTTTTCTATAGGAGTATAGACTTTTTAACTTCAGGTGGGAGCCCCCTATTATACAATTGATTCTTTTTTTTGAAAAAAAAAGGTCACTTCCAAGCGACTTCGTGTAATATGATGTGTTTCTTTGAGAAAAGTAAAATAGAAAAATGGTTTGTATGAAGTAACACGCTGTGCAGTAACAAATGAAAAGTAGTAGGGAGAGAGTAACGCTCATGAAAGTCAAGAATTCTCACTACTGGTGACATATTCCACGATGTGATGCACATTTTCCTACACGAGCACAGACTTTGTAAATTCACGTAAAAGCCTTCTATAATACAATTAATTCTGTTCTTTTGTGAATAGAGAAAACATCCTTACAGTCAAATCACCGGATTGAGCTGTCAGTCAGTATTGGACTCGTTGGGATTATCGAACGTTGAATCTGATGCTCGCCTTGAAGAGCCTGTTCAAAGTCAAGGGTGATTTCAAATCGATTCATTTTTTGCCTCTTTTGAAAAGGGAGCACGGTCTGCTCTAAAACATTGGGTTGGTTTGTCTTATATATTAACTTTGAAAGGTTTCAGGTCCACAAGTGCATTATCATACAGTTGTTCTCCGATTAGAATAAAGGCGTTCACTGCGAATGTATTTGATTCACAGAATCAATGCAGACAGTCAGGTAATCATTGATGAAAAATCAAATGACTCTGTGACGCATGTCCTCTAAGTTATCCTCAATTTACGAATTAAAAAAAAACAAAGATTCATGGTTCAATTAAGAATATAGACACTGCTCGGCGATATCACAGAATTTGACTCACAAGTGAATAAATTGATCCGATATATTTTTGAATTCCAAAATAACGGAAAACACTTACTCTTTAGTACGCAAGACGTCAATCGCTTGCTTAGCCAATTCGAGCTGTGACGCGAATGCTGATTTCACATCTGCTGGCACCAATCTGAGTAAACTGAATTTCCTCTCCCAAAACGACGCTTTCCAAAATAGAGTGTATACATGCTCTGCTATTGTCAGCGAATCTATATTCCACAAGCTCATAGCCTTCAATTTGATTATGATAATGTTCCTGAGATGCTTCTCATCAGTCCTGCTTGGGATCTCATAACAATTAAATCGCTGCGATGCATCAGCCATAGCCGCAATGATTCTCCTTGTTGCTTCAAATTTATCGGAAAGATCTTCCAAAAGAGTTCCAATGTCGTATAACTCGCTGATCAAAGAATCGACATTGACCTCGAAATGAGCATGGTCAAAATTGGAGTCATGTACGAAAAGCCCCAACTTTTTGTTGAGTTCTTTTAGTGATTCTTCTATGCTTCGATGTTTACTGCTGTAAGATCCAGCTTCTTTCTTATTATCCGAGTTATGAACGTCTCTTTCAGTTTCACCAAGCTCTAACTCCAGGTGTTTTGCTCTTCCAACCTCACTGCATTGCACACCTGGGATTGGTATCCAACCTGCGCAGAAAAACACTGTAAGAATTCTAAAAATCATCCACCATCTCATTTTGCAAGCTTTCTGCGAAACCAAGTCCGCGATATCAATGGAGCTAGCAGAACCTTTATAGAAATCTGCAAGTGCAAGATATGAAACGAGTATTTGCAGGCGCAGTGTTGTTTTTCAAGATGAAATTTCATGAACATCAAGCAAAACCAGCTCAATGGACAGACAATCCAGAAGACTCATATTTAAAATACATCCCTATGTCCCTATGTTGCTTTAATGAAGCATTAGTTTTTTCACGAGCGACTTCAATCATGAAAATGTTTAATTCTTCATGAGCGGCCTATAGCAGCTAGAAAGTAAGTCTGCAAAAGTCCTTCCGTTATTCATCATCCCGGGCTTTCTAGACACTCATCCTGTGAGACCAGTAAAGGGTCACATGGATAATCGTTAGAGAAACGCATAAAGACATGTACTCGCTACTTCAAATGGTCACGGTGTCTGTTTCAGGGCACAAAGTTACTCACCTATTTGAGATATATTGTAACTAACTGTCAGGTACACACTCTTTGCAAATTGTTGAAGCGTAAAATGTACCAAGTAAAGTAGGAGGCAGCTGTGGCAACTTGGCCATTCCCTTACAAGTGCAAAAGGAGGTACTTAAATCTCAAAGTGAGGTATATGACGTTATTACCATGCTGCAGATATCGAACACCAACCCAAAAAGCTCTGATTTTTCTTCAGCAATTGAACGTGCTTCTTTTCCAAATTTACAGATTTTGTTCCGTTAAGCTTAAACTTGACTTTCCAAAATTTCGAGAACATATTTTATCTCTCGAAACTGGATGTAAAACACGTCATCTAATACTGCTGGGACATCTGTCGCTTTCAGAAAGGCCTCTTCCAATGCATATAAGGAATTGAAGTGAGTGTAAAGTAGCTCTTCGAACAAGTTTACCTCGCGATTCAAGTCTCCGTTTATATTCTGTAACTTGAAGACTTTGATTTTGAGCTCAAAAACCTGATAGATCAAGTGCTTGCTACCATTCGGGTATTTTCCATATCTCTTCATTTTCCTAGTTGCTTCTACCATGGTCCAAAACATGTTTTCCACAAACACTAGCTGACTCCTTAGCTCGCTATAGAACGTTGAATGTTCGATAGCTTTGCCATATTCGTGAATCTCCCTCTCAAAGATGTCCATCTTGATTTCGAAAAGATGGTGTTCAAAAGTTGTTCCTGTTATGAAAGACCTCATGCCCAAATCTCTCAATCTCCTTTCTAGATTGAATTTTTCTTTCACATATTCCCCACTTTTGGAAAGGTCCCTTAGAAGCACACTATCATCAGTACCTCTTGATAGATTTCTCGGAACACTTTTCTCGACTCCATAAGCACCAACTTCCATTTGAAGACCCTGTGCTATTTTCAAAATACACAATGTTATTGCAACCACACAAAGCCTCATATTCAGTACCTAAGCTGCAAGAGAAAACTGCGAGTAAGCACGGCCTTTTATATAGTTCAGGAAATTGAAAAAAACACACTAAGAAGTCAGATTTATATTTTTGAGCAGACCAGGGCACTGCTCTGAAACTCGTGTGACTGCCACAGCAGCTGAATCAGATATTGATAAATCTGACTCCAATTCTACTACAACTTTTATGAAATCGAGGTGACGCAAAAAGCTTGGATGTTCTTACTTTGAAACTCAATTCCTGAGTGATTCGTCTCGCTTGCAGTTCGACCAATAGTATAATTCTGCAACACGATACTTCTCAGGTGCCTGGTATCATTCAAGTGTATAGACTTGTATGCGCTCGTTAAGCAGCTCTGTAGAGTGCTTTCTAACATCATGAAATCGGGCTATGCTCATGTGGTGATTGTGCCTTGTCAAGCTAATTCGGGCTGTGTCACAATGACCACAATCTATAGAAGGAGATAATTTCTCAGTCAAGCGGGAAAATGTCGGCTTAACTGTCATCTTTACGAACAAACTGAGCAATAGCTAGATACGGGTATCATAAACGTTACTATGCCAAAGAGAACAAACTTATCGGAAAGTTGAATCTGGACGATACATCTATACTTTTATCTGAAAACCAATACCAGCTGGTATTTGTTTAGAACTTTCCATTTGTCTCAATGATTCTAAATCCCATCTACCAGGTCACGACTCGTGACCGAAGTTTATGTTCGAACAACGTGAGGAGAAGTAAGGTCACATGAAAATTGACTACGCCATCAATTCCCGCTCACGATACATTTATTATCCTAAATCCAGTGTATCATTTTAAACACTGTGGGTCAAATTCAGAGTCTCATCGGGAGCAATTTTCAGGACCCAATAACAGAATACCGGCTTGACTTTTTGAGAGCCGAAATAGCCTTCCCGCTTCAGCAGCCAGGATAGCAAAATCCAAGTATACTTTTGTACGCAAATTTTTAAGCTGCTCGAAACCCTGGAGAAGAAAGATGAAACGACAGTATAGTGTGGCAATTTCACTCTCAACGTTTCTTATATCTACATCAAGAACTCCTTGTGAGTTCATGAAGGAACATGCCTTCAACTGAAGCTCTAGCATATGGTAGGACAACTGCTGACCAGGAAGTTCGCCAGACCTCAAGTGACTATGCTTCTGCATGAGATTCATCAACAACTCAAGCACCCTTGTGACAAACCTGTGCTTCTCAGCTACTCTATCAGTAACAATTCCAAAACTAATCATATTGTTTAGTTTTGATAGTTCAGCGTTAAGATGTGGGACTTCGCGTGTAAGGGTTGTGATACTGATTGATTCTGTCCCAATAATGATGATAATATCTCGGTATAAGCAGTCTAACAATTGCTCTGTATCGTAAGTTGACGGAAACTCGCTGATCGCCTCGTGAGATGACGAGTAGTCGCGCAACTCCTCTTGAGTTGGAAGTCGAAAGTTTTCCATAGTGGAGCTATTTGGTCTAGGTGTGTATCTTCTCCGTGAATCAAAATTGCTCAAAAAGCTCTTAGATGATACTGATGAGGTCACAAAAAGGTTGATTGCTAAGAATATGTTCATGTAGTTAGCCCACATTGCACAAAGTTATTCGATGGGACTTGCAGCTAGCCCATCGATACCGGGGATACATATTTATATTATACAACTATTTAAATGCTTGGAATGAAAGCGCAATTGAAACGTATTGAATTTGGGCTTGGTTTATGTCTAAACAAAACGGTCCTTCTGGACTGAATACATGGCTTTTCAAATCCACGTGGAATGCTTGGCTTGACATCGAGAAAGTTATCAGATTTTTCCCAATATCAAAGTGGGATTTTTGTGTCTAAAACAAATATTCAAGACTGATTACATACTACAGCACGTCATGCATTTCCGGCGGCTATGCATTTTTCTTTTGGGTATGATTTTGATATTGCGCGGCTATTGTCCGTGTTCTGGTTGAGGCTATGAGTATCACCCGGATCACTCGATATACAGTAGTTCCCAAAATGATACGTAATTTCGCAAGAAAAATAAAAAAACTCCCCCATTTTGATTAGCCTATCAGAAGTATTTAATTATTACTGCTCAAAACCCCTACTATCAGGTGCGACTTGAAAATTAAGCAATATCATGTTTAAAACGGGAGGACTTGAAAAGTTCCCTTGCAGTGGAAAAGTCTTGCATCTATTTTGGAAATGCTGTTATGACAATAATAAGAGAAAATTCGCAGTCTCACGTCATTTTGAGGGTTTCAGCCTTCATTCATCTGCATAGCCCAATTAGCCAATGAAAGTCACTTGGGAGTTGAGGAGCAGAGGACTGGGTTTCTAAGGCCTGGTACTAACCAAGTGTGGAATCTAAACAAGCGCTATCAAATTTTCCTGCCTTGCTTAGTTATTCCACTTTCGTGATTGTACCTACACTTTCACAAGATAGTATTTCGCAACCATTTGCAACCCGCACTTCGCAATCGCAATCTAATCAGTCGCGTTCGCAGCCCCTGCAAGCACACGAATCTGAAACTTAATCTTTCTTTCTGATCAGATTAGTTTCAACACGGAAAGTAGAAATAGAGAAAACAGAAAAGATACACCAGTTGAATGCCTGCTACAATAACATATCTCTCTGTGGCACCAGATACGGCCATACCTGTGCGTGTTTTTGTCAATCGACGGAAATTGCTTCTGCTGAGTGCTGTCGCAGTGAACGAAAAGCTGATGATCAAACTCTCTTCCATCAATCTGATTCGCCTCAGCAACTTCGACCTCACGAATATGGTGCTAGATATAGGAACAGAGACTCGAAAACTTTTGCTTGACATTCCCCTAAAAGAATTATTTCCCCAACGAAGTGTCCTGCGCTCGTCTCAATTGGTATCCGAGGTTTCCCATACGTGGACTTGTAAAGTAGTGGTATCTTTAGGCTATTTAGCCGATCTACGGTACAAACTTTCGTGCCTTCACTCACCAAAAGATTTTGATTTCCTCGATGAAAAAAAGATCGAGTTGGAGCACGGCGGCGCTGATAGCTCTGCGTTGTTACAAAAGACCATGAAGTTTGACTTAATGAAAAATGAGCCCGCTTCAGATGACGAGGGGTTGGGAATGGATGAAAAAAAATCACTAACCTACAAACTCCAGAAACAGCGCCTACTTAATAGCAGTGTGGTTGATACGTTTGATATGTATGTGCTACACAGGCCGCGGTCGTGATGGTGGGCGGTCTCATGATTGGAGGTGACGGACGTTTTCACATCTAACTCGATGCTATCAAACATGCTGTTGAACGTTCTTCAGTATTTAGCAAAGGTACAAATTCGATTAAGATGGGCTTTTCAAACAGCATGCAAATAACTACGACCAGGTGTGTCTCCTCGGTGGACGGATAGAATTTTCATTTTCAAAGCGTTTGAAATCAGGTGAGATGATCTGTTATAAACATTTTCAGAACCCTCATCTCGGTCAAACAATACAAGTCAGCATAGCAAAGCAGTCTTTATCAGCCAAAAGCTTGATCAAACCGTACCAATGGGGTAGCTGGGTGAATTTTGATTCTGCATATTTCTGACTGGCGATTGAAGGTTGTTTCTTGCTCTTCGCTCAGACGTGTTGTGAGTCTCTGGATATTATCGAGGTCATCTTCCACACGCCTATGCTTTATTTGACCGCACACCATTGAGTTCTGTACAATAGCCAAGGTCGGGAGAGTTTTCAGATTCGTTTTTATTGCACCTCATGATGTGGCACTATTAATTCCGGAACATTCGGGATCATTGGCCTTTTTACGTCTATCGGGGTATACCAGATTAATTCTGCTCACTAAATGTACAATTTTAAGCCGTCATGCAACACGGGTTTGAACAAATCTGCTAATAAGAAAGCAAGCCTTTTTATGGGGCAGAGGAATGGAGGAACTATTCAGTTCAAAAATAACCCGTTTGATGGACTGACCTGGTCACTTTAGAGACTCTGGTATCAAAAGTCTTATACTTTCAGACGAGTCAGACTTTACTGACAGCCTTATACAGATAGTAATAAGTGACGCTGAGATTCTAAAACCACTCATGGAGCCAACATTCCAGCCATATTGACGAGAGTCGAAATTCAAACGAGGTTACTCAGGGGGGTATTTTAAAACACTAACATGTATGCTAGTCATTTGGTTGAATCAGAATCTATCGAAGTTATGGCACATTGTATGAGCGTGAGCTCCTTTGAGAAGAAAAGAAAGTCATTCGCAGTTTTAATACACGTGAGCTTCAATGGCCCAAATTGACAAACACACCTTTTTTTATAGTCACGGTATAGAAGCATGGCCATGCCTCAAAAAGCATCCACAGAGGTGTTGTTGTCTCATCCTATTCCTTTATCTCCCGAATTATGTACATCTGAAGTCATTAAACCACATCACTTATCACACGCGAGGCCTCGCGATACGTCTTCAACAACGACAAGCACTTCTCTCTCTCCATCTGGATGGTCTCGTCCTCTTGGAGCAACTCATCAAAATAGTTCTCATTGTAGAGCTTTACGACAAGCCGGTTCTGAATGTGCAGTTTGATGTAGTTAACCAACAAACACATGATCGACTTGGGCACCTGGTCCTGGACGATTTCGCGCACAATACCGAAATAGGACACTATCAAGCGCCTAATCAACTCGGTCTCCAACTGCTCTCTCTCGCTCAACTCCGAAAGATTGTCCTCCTCACCTTCAACGTCGTGCTGGTGGACCATCTCATGCATCGACTGGGTTACGTCGTGGCTGGGGGCGTGAGTAAACCGGTCTTCGAGACGGAGCTCCTTCATGTCTGTGATGGTGCCGTTGTTGATGAAGTTGTTGTTAAACTGCAACGTATGCTCGTTGGCCTGCGGAAACTTGAACGGCGTCGGGTGCAACTGCGCCTGAGTTTGCATGTGCTGCTGGTGCATCACCGGGTCTCTGCCGAAGAAGTAGTTGAAGTACGACTCCTGGTTGTGGTGTGTGGAGTCGGACTTGGTCGAGAAGCTGGTCTTGCTCAGGTCAGACCGCTTGTGCCGAGGCACGGGTTTCACGTCGTCGTCAACCTGGCTCACATCTAGTTCGGCGGCCCTTTCATCTGTGGCGTCTCCTTCCGAGTCTTCTTTTGGATTTTTCGCCAAGATGCGCTGCGTGGCAAGTTTGAGTTTCAGTGACAGCTCCAACTCGCGCTGGCGACGGCGCTCCTCCACCACAGAGCCCATGGCCTCCGCGGCACCCACAAAATTCGGGTGGTTGGTGTTGATGTACGCCTGCTGGATCTCAATCATCGACTCCACGTACTTGATGGTCGGCCCAAGTCGTTCTCTCAACAAATCTGACACCACCTCGATGAGCTTAGCTTGTAGTTTTGGATAACGGTTCATCTCAGCCCCATTGCTGGCGTTGCACACACTGTGCACAATCTTCATGAGCTCCTCGTACACCATCTCCACGCACCTGCGGGACGGGTCCTCCAAAAGTCTGATTTGGGGCTTCACCAACAAGTCAAATGCCAACTCCGGCACAAAAAGAGATGGGCGCGGGCCCGACGAGTTGCGGATCGCAGTGCGGATGTCCTTCACTGCCAAGTTGTGGGTTGGATTGATGGAAGCCAACAGAGACCCAAACACTTCGTTGAATATGTAGTAGATCCGGGCTCCGCCGCACAACTCCTTAATGGAGAAGTCGTTGAGAGAGGTACCCTCCACGGAGCTGACGAACCCGTTGGCAAACTTTGTCATCAAGTTCAAAAGAAGAGCGGAGCGGCCCTCCTTAGTTTCGGCCAAAGTGGGCAAGTCCCCATACGACGCCAACTCCTGCTCCGCCTGGCCCATTAACGTGTTCAATTTCGCCTTGATATCGGGCAACCGGTCGCGTATATGGTTCATCAAAATCTTGTTCAAGGTGATGGTCAAGTAGCGCGTTCCACATTTGCTGGCAATGGCGCGGTACGCCGGGTGGTTCACGAAGAACTGCTGTTCGGCATGCAACGAGTCGTCCAAGGACTTGTTTTCCTGTATGTCTTGCTGGGACCTGTTCACCACACCGATGAAGCCAAGTTTCAAGGGGTATACATTGCCCTTCAAGATGTCGAGCGCGTTGGTTCCTTGGTCCATCAAATCGATCTTGGACAAAATGCCCACCGTGCGTTTCCCAGTCGGGTCCACCTGGCGCGCCAACTTCAACGACTCCGAGTTGACCAAGTCCACGTTTGCAGGCGAAACCGCCAATATAATGCAGTTCGGTTTGGCCACATACTCCAATATCAAGCTGCGCGTTTGTTTCTCGATGTCCGAGGGCTGGTCGCCGATAGGGATCTTGGTGAGCCCCGGCAAGTCAACCAAGGTCAAGTTGAGCACTTTGTGCGAGTAGATTTTCAAGTTTATGGGCAACCGCGAGATGCCTTTATTCTTGCCTGCAATGCGGGCCGTTTCATTTTCAATCTCGCGCCTGATCGCGTGGAAGTTGTAAAACCGCTTGTGCGGGATATGAAGAAATTCACCCCACTCTAAAAGCTCGTCGCCCAGAGTGTTCTGCGGGTTCTGGGACGAGGTGGACCCGAGATTGCGTTGCCTCAAATGATCCTCCAAGTTGATTTCGTCCGATGACAGTGAGTACCCGTTGTTGTCATGCAAATCCGCCGGATTATAGTCTTTCACAATGGCGTCGTCCTTTTTAACGTTGATCAATTGTAACACTAAGGGTCTTCGTGTAACGATGCCGGTACCGCGGGGAAGGAAGTCCTTACCTACTATGTTCTCCAAGACCGACGATTTGCCGCACGATTGCGAGCCCACCACCGCTAAAATCGGCAAATCAATATCAGCCAACTGAGTGGTGGTTACAATATCCTGAAGCTTGTTCACCACGGGGATGAGATCCTGTAACGACATCTGCAGTGTGATGTATTTGTTCAAAGTAGTGAGCACAGTCGGATGCAAATAAGAATAACAGAGCCCTGGCCGGCGGAACTTTCGCTAATTAAATAATAGAAAATCAGCAGCGACTGAAACTGGCACTGGCGTTTCGAATCAAGAGTTCACAAACAGAGGATTACTCGACGTTTGGGTACGGTTTCGTGACTTGATGTGAGGCTGGTCTGAAGGCCAATTGGATGGTGAGAAAGAAACCTGCGTGAAGAAAAACGGCAACCAAACAGGCGTCGCGGAAACAGAAGCGCGGCTCTCGCGAAACAGCAGTGAGACCGTTGGAAAGATTTCGTGAAGACAGAGCTATTGAATCTGCGACTTTTCTGAAATCAAATCTGAGACACATGTGTTTCAACTCGTTTTCATAAAAATTTCTGTTTCTGTTTGAGTATCTGTCTAATGGTTACTGGGTACGGCTGTTCAATAATGGTGGCACTGCGAGCATTGCCTTCTTTCTTATGCTTGCTAAAGCGTCTCTTTAACCAGGCGCGCTTTTGGAAACCCCGCAGACCCTGATTATGCGGCGACATTCACAAAAGCATTGGAGAAGCGGCCTCTAAGTAGGGTCAGTATTTTTGGACTTTCTCTATATTGGCACCTAGGGGCAAAGTCTCAACTGTTGTTTCTCCACAGAAGATGCCAGGTACCGTCTATTGTCGACCTACAGATCTGTGATTCTTGGACCAAGAAAGCCGCCGCGCAGATGCTCACGTGATGATGTGGTGTAATTTAGCTTCCGCGCATGAGGCACACTTCACCAGCAACCCCGGAGTCTCCGGAGAAGAAGACCTAGAGATGAGGGCCAAATCGGGTTGATTTGTATAATTTGTTGACTTCCGAATGAATAAAAAGTGAGATTGTTGTAAGGCTTTTTAGGCTTTGTTGCAATGTATCAATGCCCTTTTTCCTGATGCAGATGTCAAAATTCAAGTGAGGTTGCTTCAAAACGCGAGGAAATCTGAAGAGAGTAACTAATAGAAAATTCACAAACGGCCTTCCATAAATCGGAATCTATCGAGATAATAATGAAATCAAGATTTCCATGTATGCATTGTAGCACTTTACTTGTTTCAGAAGAGTGCTTCTTAAAATATCGAGCTATGGCTCTTCATTGATAGAAAATCCTTCGTCTCATTCACCACTCCTACATAGTAAAGATCGCAAACAGAGATTCTTCGCTTTCGGTAGCATGCAAATGGAAAAGTTGTGGTTCGTGAAATTGATTCATGAAATGATAAATCCACCAAAATGAAGTGAAGCAAAATAAGAATTGGCCAACAACTACCAAGACATTTTGAAAAGGTTTCGGGAATATCTGTAGTGCGGTGAAATTGTTTCCAATTACAGAACTTGGCTCCTTAAAATTACTTCATATAGCAACAATCAGCTCCCAACTAAAGAAACCTGGAATTCATTGAATGGATACAGTTCTCAGATGAGAATGTGTCAGGCGCTGGGTGATTGATTCCGACTTTTGAATCTGGCCGCGAACGAGATCCTGAGAATCTCTTCATATCGACTTTCCGCTTAATGTGTAAAAAGCAGTAACCCCATCCTCACAATCCTGCGACGGCGCGTCGCTTCCGTCAAACAAAGTTTGAAGGGCCAGTCAGAATTTGAGTGCCGATGGTGTGAGAAATCCGGTTAAAAGCGAAGTCTTCTAAGCAACAAGCCTAAATCCCATTACCCACTCATTTGTGATTAATAAATAAATTCTTTTAATAATGTTTCCTGGAATTATTCATGAAGCTGTTGTGAAATATTGTCTCATGCTCCCCTACATGGATTAGATAAGCACGTCGGGGGATTATAAGCCACAGAGCCGCGTGGCTTTTTACGACTCAGTACATGCGATTTCTCGAATAGAGGGCTACTTTTGACGCAGTCTTAGACACCCAGAGCCCTATTTGGATCTCGTGCTTTCTGATTTTTCAATAAATACAATTTTTGTTTTCATTCTTCGATGTAAATAATTAGTTTTGTCGCGTAGAACCAATCGCTCTAGTATCAGTCATTTCTTTTGCGCTTGCATTTTACGCCTGATATGCCGCGGCACAGTTGTTTAGGGACATTCATTGGCGTATTAAACACCCTGTCGTGTACGGTCGAATCAAGACGACTGTTTGAGAGAAAACTTGATTGAGCATGAGAATTCTTCTTTTCCGAAGTTGGCGATGGAGAGGAATCAAGACAAGAGTTTTTGGATGCTGAATTTAAGGAACTTCCCGTGGCAGTCTGAATGCCCTGCGTTTTCGGTTATAGATGGCCTTTCTTTGATATCTCGCTACAAATAGCGATGATTGAACCACTTGATCCTTCTCTATTAGCATTCTTGTTGTACGATGAATACCCTGCCATCTCCTTATTTCAAAAATGTTCTCTTACTTGTAAGCGAGTTCCGCTAACGTACTCAAATTACGCCTGCTCCACGCCAGATATACGCCCCCAAATGTTTGATCCGGGTTCCAATTTACGCACATTCTTAGGATTCTTCTTTTGCGAGTGTTATTGTAACTCCTAAGCCAAACTTACCGATGTTTTCCAGACGGAAGAAGCTCATCGCTGGTCTCGGTGTAAGTCTTTCAGATAAATTGAGTGTAGCTTTCCCTTAAAAATGGAGATTTTGTTCAGTTGTCAAATAATTCGCCCGAGTAATCGCCCCAGTATTTACCGAATTTGGCGCCGAGCTCAATCGAGAATTTATGAAGCTTATGTTTCTTCAGAGCATATCCTGAAGAGTGTGAAACGACGCAGCTTACTATTTTAGTTTGGCTAGGGATCGCATGACGACTTCACCCGAAGAAAATGAGTGGGCTGAAAATGCATCAGTACCCTTCTATGAATATGACATTCAATCGAGCGCAGTGAGTGTCCCACTTAGTGCTATTTTGAATAGTCTTGACATCGTCACTGTTTGAAATACTATGACTTTTGACTATATCCACATGAGTGCAGTATTGGCAGAAGTTATGGAGAAGAACAGTTTGACCAGACGAACTTGACCTTTTAAGGCACATTCTGCGCACCACATTGATGCAAATCAAATCAGGAATACTTCTGTGACACATAATGGTAGTGTGGAGCCACCGATGAGAACCTTCAGCTATATACTAGCCTGCTGTTGGCTTGACCGAATCGCGTATCAATAGAGTCGAAAGCTTGTAGCAGCTATTCTTGGGAAGTATACTCAGCCGAGTTACTGGACACTAGGCGTTCTTCGTGGGCAATCTTGGGTCAGCGAGAAAACAGGGTCATAAGTTTTTTCGAACACAGAAGTCACTGGTATAAATACCGCCTTTACTCAAGATCTCAAACAACTTTTTGCAAAGGTGAGGTTTACTGACTAGAATTGCAAATCAGAAAGGAGCAAGTGCTTGCCAGCTTTGTCATCGGTGATTCATAGTTTGACAGGTTATAATTGTGTAGAAAAGTATGAGGAAGAGCTCTCAAAAAATCCAACATGGGAATTCAAGGATGGAGCATAGTCAAGGCGCTTTGTGTGATTGACTTGCTTATGATACAAGTGCAAGCAGATCTGTACTCCCCTACGAATCAGGAGCATCTAATTCAGGTAGCCGCAACCAATGGATCTGGTGTTCAAAAGCCTTTTTTCTAACAGCCACTGGTCAAGATCAGCTCAGTGGGACATCTCCAACTACAGCGAAAGGTTCGCTGGCGGATATGGACTCGCAGTCTCCAACATGTTGGCACAGTATGCCAAGCCCCTTAGAGAGTCACTCGATCAAACTGTCGAGAATCCATCAGTGCTGCCGTGTACCGCAGATTTGCAAGAGAAAGAAGCTACTCCTCTCCGCCTCACAACGAGAGAACATATTCTGGTAGCATCCGAAGCTCTCGAGGGAGTTTAGCGATGGAATATATGAAATTCGCTTCCTCTTGGCCCATTTTTGAGGAAGAATTCGGATGCTTTGTTGCACCAGGTAATATAGATATCTGACTTTTAATAAAAACCTTTACTTATTAAGCGTTTTTTTATCGCTCACTTTCTCCCTTTTAGGTTACAAGATCTGTAGTGTGCATGAATTCGGGGCGAGAGAACAAAAACTTAGGATGATTAGTTCTCCACCAATCACTCCAAAAATTAAAGGACCAAATGTAGGCGCCAAAGAACACAATCTCCAAAAGTTTAGCTATCTTTCCGTATGGAGTTAAGTGCGACCGGTTCGGCTTCCATCCTGGACTGAAAGACGCAATTCGCACCCATTGACTGAAATCGCAGTAGGCCAACGCAGTCGCGGCACTTGACTGTAGTCGTCAGTGACTCGTCACAAGCATTGTGCGAAGTAAACTACCAAAAATGTCACATTTTCTTTAATTATCGCAATCGCCCCCAAACGATCAAGTAGACCCCTGCTCAATTTTAGGCCCCGCACACTAAGACCAACACGCTCTGTCAACTATTAATCACGTGACATTCCTCCACCACTCGTTCCTGCACCGACCCAAAGCCAAGTGTCCAAGTCATACTGAGCGCTTTCCTACCGACTTCCATATCAATCCAATTCCGCCGCAAAGAACTTAACAGTATGCTTTGGTCTTGGGTAGCCCTATGCGTGGCTCTTGTGGCCCTGGCTGCCGCTCGCGAGTTCCATATTGATCCGTCTTTGTGGGAAAATACCCGCTACTACCGTGCGCTTGATCTTTCTCACCCGTACATTAAAGAGCACGGTCTTATCGAGATCAAAAACATTTCTCCAGAGCCCCAGGATGTGTATGTTTTGCCTGTCAATGATGGCTATGATTCGATCAATAATGTGTCCCACTATGAGGTGTTTCTCAAGGAAAGAGGCGAAAAAGCTCTCGTTTATGAGCTAAACGAGGGGATCTACGCAATTAAGTTTCCCTACCCGATTGCACCCGGGCTGACGATCGAGATCAGTGTATTGTTCGTATACACGGACCCAATTGCGCCATTCCCCGCCAAAATCGCGTTGGAAGAGCGCCAGCAGTTGCTCCTTAGACTCAATAAGTTTTGTTACTCCCCTTACGTAACCGCTGAGTACTCGTTGACATTCACGGGGCTCGCCAAAGGCCAGGAAATGGAGTTGACTGCACAAGTCGGTAATTCCGAGGGCTTGCCCGAGTTGAGCGCCCACGTAGACAAGGAAAACCGGTCCTTGACATACGGCCCTATCCAGGCCACGATTCCCTCGTACGCCGTGGCGCCCATGGGCCTTCTATACGACCACAACTTTCCGCTCACCCACGCAGTGACGTTTGAGCGCAGTTTCTGGTTGCCAGGGTCCGACGTGGACGTAGTGCAGACCGAGGAGTACTATGAGCTTATAAACAGAGGCGCTGAATTGAAGACAGGGTACTCGAGGGGCGACTGGATGAAGGGACGATACGATTTGGTCAAGGAGCATCACGCGCTTTCTCAGTTGGAGTTTGAAATTGACAACGCGGCCCCATTCACCGACTATTACTTTACCGATAAGGTGGGAATGGTACTGACCCACCATTTGTCCCACGGCCACTTGGTCATGCAGCCCAGATTCCCTCTTTTTGGCGGGTGGAAGTACAACTTCACCATGGGCTGGCGCAACTCGCTTGAGACATTTGTGCGGCGGGTGGTCGACGAGGAGGACACCTATGTGGCGCTGTTTCCCCTCTTGAACTCGCTCAAAAACATCCACTACGACCAGGTTGCAATCAACTTCTACTTACCTGAAAATGCCCAGTTTCTCAACGCTAGCGCCTTGCTGCCTTTGGACAATATTCTGGTAGGGTCCGAGTTGAGCTACCTCGATGTGGCGGACGGTCACGTGAAAGTTACGCTTCTGCTTAGAAACGTCATCGACGGCTTGGCCGAAACTCGCGTGTTGATCAAGTATAAATATACAGCGGCAAGCTATTGGCGGAAGGTGGCGAAGATCGCTGCATTCGTGTTCACGGGGTTGATCAGTTACTATTTGTTGGGGCTCGTGGATATCTCAATCCGGAAGTAAAAATGGGTGTCTAGTGTTGAGAAATGTGCGAGGATGTGAGGGGGCGAGACTTTGCTTCGAATGCTGCAGAGCGATATGGACCAGGACTGGGAGGGAGCTTCAATTCACAGACTGCACTGATATCCCTTCTTGAAGTCAGTTCTCTGCTGGCCTTTATTCTATATAGAATGAAACAAAATCCTTAATATGATATGCATTAGACTGCAGAGTAATCTGCTTATAAGACTAATATATAATTGACCTCAAAAATTTAAGTCACAGGTCACTCTACTAAGCAGGGCAATTATGGTGTAAAAGGCTGCTCGTACTTTCCAAAAGCTTTTGTTTTAAAAAGACTATTCTCCTGTCGAGGGCTCTCATAAACATGTCTGCTACCAACTCTGAACAACATCTCAAGTCACATGCTCAGGAAGTCAATGCTTCGGTGCTTAATATTCTACAATCATGAACAGAAATATCAAGTTTCGAACCGATGCACACACGTGTTGATCCCGATGTCGACCTGTAGTCTATCGAGACACTTCCGAGGCCCATTTCATTTGAATTCTGGCTTCATCTGCACAATGCTACCTGAAGCTCTGAGCGTGGTCGTCTCCTCTATTCGATTCATCTAGTGGCTGACCGTTCGTGTCCGAAAAGACAGGCCAAGCATACAATAACGAAAATCACTATATGTCCTTTCTGGATCTTGAGGGTTCAAAGTAGCGGCATATCGTCTCCTTGTGCCTCCACCATTCACAGATAGTGCAGCATGAGTGAACATGTCCGGCAAACTTCGATCATAAATCCTGTCACGTGAATTATACCAGAAAAACACAAATGGTGCTAAATCGCATACCTTCATCCGCAAATCCTGAACAATTAGCAAATTACTCACTGCTTAACAGAGCGTAGTTGATCCTCATGCACCAGGTACATGTGTGCCACTAAATATCTTGATCTAAAATTGACACCATTGAGTTCCTTGGCGGCTTTGCGTGCATCGTCGATGTTGAAATAAACTATGTAGCACGTGCCCTGGGGCGCTGATCCATCGGATATTCTTAGCTGGTGGATCTTGCCAAAGTTGGAGAAAAGGTCATAGAGCAGCGTTGTCGATGCATCGTACGGAAGGTTCCGCACCGCAACTATCGGGAGATCTGCCATGAACTATAATTTTAACTTGCGATCCTCGGAAAAATTCGGAGCAATCAAATTTTCTAGCAAAGACGAAGATTTCGTGGCAAAGACGAAAATTTCCGATGTCTTAAAGTATAACATCCTGAGCTAAGTGCGAAGAGCGCGCCGGACGATAGTGCCTGTTGTGGGTTGTAATTACAAGTTTTCACGGCTTATTCTTAAAAATCGAGGACAAGGCACGAGAAAACCATATGCTTCCGGACTACGAATTTGCGTTTGATTGGCACAAATTCCAGTCTTCTGATGTGTACTCAGCCCTACATATTCACGTCCAGTAATGTATGCGACAGCCTTAACAATCGATCTGCAAGTGAGGTTAAATCTTTTGAAACTAGGGCTAGCTACTCTATCGCCTTTTAGATTGATGCTTTTCTTTTGATACACACTTATTGATGCAGATGGAGTTTTTTGTTCATAACTTACAAATGATTTATTTTTCAAGCAAAAGGACGTGCATTGAGATATTGAAGGGGACTCCCCTCAGCTACTTCCTTTCTTCTTGAAGAAGTTACACCATGATTAATACATTTTATCTTAAACATGAGCTGTGGTCTATGACAAGAGATGAGATACGTAATAGACCTTAATTAACGATATTCACTTCAACGATGTAGTGACATTTTTCGAAAGGCTCATCAAACTCCGAATCAATCTGTTAGTTTGTTTATTTCTTCTTGGAAAAAAATCAGACCGCACGACACATTATGAGACTGGAATCAAATGCAATCGTGACATTGAACAATGGGAGTTTTGGACTTTTAGTTTCGGAAATTCCAGAAATATTCACAAAATTAAAAGAAAGGTGTTTATTTTGGCCGGCTGGGATGCTTATGGCAGAACTTTCGAAACAAACGGCCAGTGTGTGAATTCAACATCGCTGCCTCATACAAAATGTATGAAGGCACTTCAAGATTGCATTCACAAGATGAGATGTGCAAATTCAGGATAATTGCTCACGCAAAAAGTCTCTCAGTTGAAACAGAACTGCTCAAAACCTGAGAATCATTGTTAAAGATGGAACCACATGTGAGACAATGAACCCACATGATCAAAACGCCGAAGCAAATCCCTCAGCAAGAGATGAGCTCCTTGAAACACACTTAATTTTATACTCGTAATTGGGAGAAGCGGGTAGCGTCTCATTTCGTCTTGGTCAAGATCAGAACCGCCGCCATACTTTTGAGAATCACTTTCAGAATTCACAAACAAGAACCAAGAAATTCTCTCAGCTCCTCCTCTTTGCAGTCTCATTTCTCACCGTGGCTTCGGCCTTCCCAAATCCCTTGAAAACTTTCAAAAAAAACCTGTTCTCAAAGTCGAAGACGCCACAGCTGCTGTGGACGAGTATATAGGAAGATTGAGGCAATTGACGACCGAAAATGGTGTGGAAAGGGTCACATATAGGAAGCGACAGGAGTGGTACGCTCATGGCTTGTATAAACCTTCATTGGAAGCTGAAAAATTCAGACAGAACGAATACATCACTAACCTGATTCTGTTTGCCAAAGAAAAGTATATGACTTTTAACTATGTTTGTGATCATGGACAGGATCCCGCTATATCTGTCACACCTGGCGGAGACTTGATAAATGATATCAGGGATCTAAACTTACGTTTGCTTCTTTTGCAGGATTCGCTTGGAAACGCACATCCTGATGCGGACCGGTACCTGAAGATTGTGTCGAGGGTCCGCCTGAGACTTGACAAGCTCAAAGCAGACATCCGCCCTCGCTTCGTGCAAACGAAGAAGAACAGAGCACTTCGGAGTATTGGTGGGGGAGAGTGGACAAGGAGATCACGAGAATGGAGTTGAGCTTGCTTGGAGGGTAACCGTTTTCTATCGGTTTGAGTTGAAAAGTGGAGAGGCCTTTGCCCTTGTTTAGTTTCGATATGAAGTGTCACGTGTTGTCACGTTTGACTTGATCGTCGACCTCTTTTATAATGTATCTGAGTGCTCAAATGTATGAGTGAAATGAGATGTTTTGTGAGATCTGTCCCCAACGCTCGGAGCATTTCGCTATCTGGTGTATAAAAGTTCATCTTGCACTTTAGTGAAAGGTGATAAACTCATGACCCACTGAAGCGTTCCATGGAGAATGTCCAGCATTTACATTGGCTCTTCTCTACACGATGCGAACCTTCCCACGCTGGCTAGCGAGACTGTATCATAATCAACGCCAAAGGCACTCTTTTCCATCAAACAATGACTGCTTGGTTGCATGTTTACATCGATTCCAAAATAAGCCTTTCGTCTTCTAAATGGATTTGTGGTCTCAAGTAGTTAGGAGATTTTGTGTTCGCATTACTCGCATACTTTATCAAACTGCCTTTTCGACAATTACACCTTGAGTTGGCTTTCATAAAATGAGCTTTCCACGTCACGCCAAATGCTGTAGAATTACAATCTGCAGAGTGAGATCTCCTTTAGTTCGAAGAAAAATATTAAATTTGAGGGTCCAGCCAATGATGATGCATAACCGGTGTTCGAGAAGAAAGGATGCGGAATCGGGCATTGTGCTTCAACCACTTCTGAGACGGAAGTTGAAGAAGTTCTTGGAGCATACTCGGGTCAGAACGGACTGACACGACTTACAGAAGCGGGGAGGGTAAGGAGGAGAGAGTAAGGCTTGGGAAAGTCGGGCTCTTTCACTACTCAGTGCCTTTTCCAAGATGTGTTATAGGTTTTTCTATAGAAGTATAGATTTTGTAGCTTCAGGTGGGAGCCCCCTATAATACA